>JAUMGZ010226055.1:0-11235 GCA_032359645.1 Pododesmus macrochisma
CCAGGGGAAAGGTGGACGAGGCCTAAAGGGGTAAATTTGACAGTTTGCCTTTAAACACCATCTCCTCTAAGATTATTGGGCAGATATAAACCAAATTTGGCAGGAAGCATCCTTAGGGAAAGAGGATTCAAGATTGTACAAATGAAGTCCCCAACCCCCCAGGGATAGATGGGCGGGGCCAAAAGGGGTAAATTTGACAGTTTGCCTTTAAACGCCATCTCCTCTTAGACTATTGGGCAGATTTCAACCAAATTTGGTAGGATGCATTCTTAGGGGAAGGGGATTAAAGATTGTACAAATGAAGTCTCTGACCCCCAAGAGGACAGGTGGGTGAGGCCAAAAGGGATTAAATTGACAGTTTGCCTTTAAACGACATCTGCTCTGAGACTATTTGGCAGATTTCAAATAAATTTGGCAGGAAGCATCCTTTGGGGAAGGGGATTCAAGATTATACAAATAAGTATTTGACCCCAAGGGGACAGGTTGGCGAGGCCAAAAGGGGTCAATTTTACAGTATGCCTTTTGATAGCATTATTCTTAAGACTATCGAGCAGATTTCAACCAAATTTGGCATCCTTAAGGGAAGACGATTCTAGATTGTACAAATGAAGTCTCTGTCCCCATGGGCAGACCAAAAGGGGTAAATTTGACAGCATGTTGTTAAAGTATGACTTCTCCTCTGAAACTACTGGGCAGATTTCAACCAGATGAACGTTAAGGCCCCATGGACCTCTTGTTCTCTGTGGTAATTCAAATTTAATTTTTAAATAACATATGTTGTTTTCATTTTAGATGCAAAGGCCTTGTTGGACATGTCTAATGATGGAGATTTAGAACCGCTTCTTATACAAGAGGACAATGATGAAATGTCTGTTACGTATGTGGTGGGACTTCCTCGAGCAGTTTCAGAACTTCCTCATTACCAGTCCACAGGATTTGGTCAAGACAATCTGAATGATGTAAGATGATCATATAAATCATCATGTAATATTTAGTTTTAGCTCACTTGAGCCCAACATGACTGCATAATGTTCTTATATTCTTATCAAAAAATGAAACAAAAATTTAATGCTGTTCCAACCAGATGGACATTAAGGCCCAATGGGCATCTTGTACCTTTTTATAAATTTTAAAATAAAATTTTACATTGATTTGAAAAGGTCACGCAACCTGTTATAAAGAAGGAATGTTTTATCAATTAAACTTAATGCTAAGGATTGAACCAGTTTGATTAGCTTATTAAATATCTTTAATAAGAGTTAACTCAAAACGTTTTAGATGGAGTGCCTATTACTTTAAAGACAACGTTTATTAAATATACAAACAATCTACCAGTGCATACTTGATGTTTGACTTTTTTTTAGATGTTAAGATATATTGGCCATGCCAGTACAGAATGTTTACTGAACCTGGGGTCTCCACTGAACATAGAAGCTCGTGTTCCTGAAGGCCTGAGTGAAGAGGCAGAGTCTGCAATGACAGAGATGGTTATTAATCAACAGGAGACAGAAATGGACTATTACAGTCGTCATAAGTTGGATAACAGGTAGTTGTTATGATACATATATACTGCTGTAATAATATTGAAACTTGGTGCATCTTGTTATGCATGATTAACTATTGGTCTCTTGCTATTTAAGATATACATTATATAAACTGTAGTGCTTTATTCATATGAGGGGTACCATTTGTTTTACTATTTAAAGATAAGAAAGTAAGGGTTTTATAGGAGGATTTTAGGTCCACCTAGACTTTTCCTAATTTAATATGTCTGTCCTTTATTAATTTTTCACATTGTTCAAAAACCACTGGGGCAACTTTTACAAAACTTTCTGTGGATGTTCCTCCTATTGTCCCATTTCAGATTTATGTCTGACATTGCTATACTCTATCCAATATGACCACCATGGCTTCTGATTGGCTGAGACCTTTTCAACTTCTTGTCAAGAACTTTTGTTAAGATTTTCACACAACTTGATGTAGATATTCTTTGCACAGTCCCCTTTTGAATTATGTGAGGTTTCTGAACTCATTAGAGCATGGTTGTGTGGCTTCTGATTGGCTGATACCTTTTCAACTTCCTGACAAGACTGGTGGTCGTATTTGTTTTCTTCTAAACTTGATGTTGCAATTCTTTGCATGGTCCTCTTCAAATTTGTGTTCTACATTGCCAAATTCCTTCCAATTTTTGCATCTGTTTGGCCGGGACCTTTTCGACTGAAGTTTTCATATAACATGACGTAGATGTTCCTGTCTTCATCCCCTTATTTGTGTTTGACATTGACCCACACTGTTAAATGTGGTTGTTTTGGCTTCTGCTTGGCTGTTACCCTTTTGACTTGTTTTCAAAATTTATTGAATCCATTATTACAGTGATGGCCTCTGATTAGCAGACCTTTTTCAACTTCTACTCAGGAATTGCTAGTTTGTTTGAAAAAACTCTTGAAGATGCTTGTTACATGAAACAAAACATATCTAAAGAACAGTATTTGTGCTAATAAGCACACCTGTTAATGGTGAACATACAAATGCAAAATAGTCTTGGAGTTTGACCTAGTATCTACAGTGTTCTAACTTTGTTAGTTTTGTAAAAAATGTTTATTGAATATAGCTGCAAGATATTGTTTAATTATGAATGTTCACAGGTGGATTTGAAGTCCCAATGAGCCTCTTGTTTGAATATGGCCTGATTTGATTTTTAAACATTTATAGTTACTGATACCGAATTGACATGACTTTTTCAATAACACTGTAAATGTTGCTAAAAAATTTACAATTTTAATTTACTATAAAATATCACATGATTTAATGTAGCCATGTGGTTTATAATCTATGTAAAGAGGAATAGCATGTTATATATATTCAGCATACTTAGGCCATACACAGTTCAATATTAGTTTCTCAGGCCAATTCTTTCAGAAAATAATGAGGGAGGGAGGATTTGTTTTGCTTTTTTTGCCTCCAAAAATTTGATGAGGGAGGGTACTTTTTATCTGTGTTCACATAATTTACATACTGGATTAAAATTTAAATTCTGTTTAAGAGAAAGTTCTGTAGAGTTACACCTCATTTCAAATAAATTTTAAAACAATAAATAAAATTTGCCTGCAGAAGATATTTAGGCCCATTGTTGTAGAGCATTCTTCATGTAGTACTCAATTTACTTTTGACATGTATGTCTTGAATGATATGCAAGTATAGATTAAAGTACTTTAATTGCTGCTAATATCTGTGCAGATATCTTGCACATCGTTGCATGTCTACCAATAACCATGTTTTTACCGCGGACTGTCATCGGAGGCTATGGCTGTACCTTTGCTGACTTATAACGTTGCAAAAAATCTGTCAAAGAGTGATGGATTGGGGCCGCCGAACTGGGCTTTCCAAGGAGTATTTGGACCGTCCATACGCTATCAAACGCAGAGGTTTTGACAGGATTATGGCCACAACAATCCTTGAATCTCTCGTCTGCAACTGAGCAGCCATTGCCCAATTAAAAAGATTATCGGTATCAGCAAGGAGCTTGACCTAAATCATACCGTTTCATTAAAGCGCTTCAAGATGCCGTTTGTGAGACCAATAGTTGAACCAGACATGGGAATCCAGATTTTTGTTTTCTGGTTTCTTTTAATGCCTTTTTTTTATTTCTTTTTCAATTTGGCTAAAAACAGTGATACAGGGGTTACAAATTTGATGTGCGCGGGCCTGAGAAACAAATAAATAAACTTTTTATTGCCTAACTTAATGGATATATCCAGGTAAAGTCAATGTGGTAATACATGAGACTCTAACAGATGCATGAATGTTACAAATAACTGCATCTAATCTATATAAATGTATACTTCAATATAGTATGACTAGATAATGTTTAATGTGAATATTTAATATTATATTAAAATGCTTGTAGAAATGATACAAAATAGATTGCATGTGACCTCTAATACTATTGTTTACTTTGTTTTGATCAGACGGAAGGAAACATACCAGTAAGTGCAGTGATATAGCTGACGTAAATGTCACATCAGCTGCTTTATATATTTCTTATAAAGTATTTTAATGGGTGATTTTATCTTTAAACCAGAATTCCTGTATTCACTCACTTGTTTATTTTTATGTGGTTTTTCATGTATGTTTAACTAGATGTAAATCTTCTATATGGCAGCATGGTTTTATATAGTAATGCTAGTTTTGTATTAACCTGTATATGCTCTCATTTCTCTATAAGTATCTTGTATAAACTAGTATTTATCATTTGTGGTCTTGTACATTTTATCATCACAGAATTATGACATCAATTCATTATTTTTACTTTTTATGTATCATTCTCTGTCTATAATTTTAAGTAGACCTATTCACATGCGTGTAACACATTTTGAATCATATGAGTGTTGAATGCATGTCATGCATTTTTATTTGTTTAACTCCTTCATACTTCTACATTGTAATACACCAAACCTTTTAATTTGTTTTGTAACTTTTTTTAGCAGTAACAAGATATTGTATTATATAATTTTTCATTTGAATAAGGGTTCATTTGTTGCTATTTTGCTCACCAGAGCTTTGCTTATATGACCAAGACACTCTACATCCATTGTTGATTCCTGTTATTTAAGTGTCACATCCTAGTCTGTAATCACATTGACTGTAAACTTAATGTATTATTGCTTCCCAAACAAAATTGAAATCTGTTGGGTTTTTAAAGAAAAAACTTGTTGCTATTTCTCATGAACTAATGTTTACTGACACGGGAGATCTAGATTTATAGATAGAATACTTGTCCCCAGTAATTAAACTTCTTCCTTATGAATTCATAATATTGATATGTGAGAGTTATAGATAAAATACTTGTCCCAAGTAAATAAACTTAAATCTTCCTTATGAAGTCATAATATTGATATGTGAGATTTATAGATAGAATACTTGTCCCCAGTAATTAAACTTAAATGTTCCTTATGAACTCATAATATTGATATGTGAGAGTTGTAGATAGAATACTTATTCCCAGTAATTAAACTTAAATTGTCCTTATGAACTCATAATATTGATATGTGAGAGTTATAGATAGAATACTTGTCCCCAGTAATTAAACTTAAATGTTCCTTATGAATTCATAATATTGATATGTGAGAGTTGTAGATAGAATACTTATTCCCAGTACATGTAGTTTACTTTACCTTGTGAAGTTATTCATGTTTTTCCTGAATTAAAGTTATTCACTTCTAAATATACAAATTATTATGAGGTAGTAGTTTTTAAAAGAAATGTTTGAATTACCTACATGTCGGATATCAATTATCAAGTTAACTTCAATAATACCTTACTACCATATACAAATAGCAAGTTACTGTAACAGCCTCAAGCTGTAAAGGGAAGTTTTTTGTTTGTTACAAGAAAAAGTTCAAATTACAATTGTTTTTGAAAAATAAAGTACAATACACATTAAAGTGGAATGGACATCAATATCATCATCTTATGAAAACTTTTTCAATCAAAACTTTATCACAGGATTGCTTTAAACATTGAAAATGACAACCATTTGTAGAAATCCCAACCATTTGTAGAAATTCTTTGAGTGTAAGCTTAAGATCAGAGAGCATCATGGTCATTTAAGTTCACTTTGTGTTGACCTGTTACTACACACATGATTCATTTTACTACAAAAAGGGCCTTTTAGTTATATAAATTATATCAGGATCGGCATTTACTATTCATGTTTTTTTTAATTTTTCAAAACCTCTGGACCAGTTTCAACAAAACTTGGTGGGAAAGAAGTTCAGATTTGTTTAAATGACAGGACTCTGCCTCCAGGGGTGCCACTTGGTGGTCAAAATTGAGAAAATTTGACAAAAATTTACAAACCTTATAACTAGAAGGTCTTAAGCTTATTGATTGTATGTATATATGTTGTAACCTTTGGGTGTGGAGAACCAAATTTGTTTAAGATGTGGCCCTAGGTTAAAAAAAACAAACTTGTATCACATTCCCGACTTCTTCTACAACCACTTGACGAATATCATAAAAACTAAGTAGAAAGCATCCCAAGGGGGACACAATTTTATAAATGATTTTGTTATATAAAAGAAGACCAAGACTTAAAGAATACATGTGGCAACCTTGGTACATGGAGAGCCAAGTTTGTTTAAGACATGACCATATGACCAAATTTGGTTACTTCATTTGGGATCAGTTAAGTGCAACACTATACCAAAGTTTTCAAGTTTAGCTCTTCTCCACCACCATAAGGTATTTTCAACTAAACTTGGTAGGAGAAGAAGGAGATGCCAATTTGTTCAAATGGTGGACTTAATTAGGCTCTCAGGGTATGCCATATTGGGGTAAAAAGGGAAATATTTGACAAAATTGAAAAATCTATTAATTACAAAACTATCAAATACCAAATGAAATTCAATTGTTGGTGCAACCAGATGAACAATAATTCCAAAAAGGACTCTTTGTTATCTGAGTGTCTTTTCTAAAACCTAAATGCATATATGAAGTGACAAGTTTTATTCAACAGTATATTTTATTTCGGTTTTTTATTCAATAAATCATAGATGTTATGTGGATATGACATTGTTTACTATAACCAAGAGTATGTCACGATGTATATATGACATTATCTGCTATAACTTTATCTGTATCTCTTCACTTATGATCAAACTCTTAATACATGTACTAAGTACTTAATTACTACACTGTCACAAAGCTCTTTGATTCATAGACTTGAAGCTCTTCTTTCTTTGCAATGAGAATTCATCGAATGGTTTTATTGAAATCTTTATTTTAAGCTTACACTATCGGAGCTGCTAGTGTTTGAATTAATTGTATTTATATATCATACATGTGTACAGCTCGTCAAGATCAGTGCTTATATTAACAAACACTTTACTAAGTCAGTATATGCATGTAGATATACAGGAGAAGGTTTAACTGTTTTTAAAAAGAAATTATTTTGTATCAGTTAAAAAGGTTTCTATTTTCATATTTGATTTGTGTACCAATATCCTAAACTTGTGTTGATGTTCAATTAAACTTGTGAATTAGGAAAATTTTCAGGAGTTTTTTTTTTTTAATCTTTAGGATCAGTAGATGAAATTTTAACTTTGCAAAACAGAAAATGTGTTTGCTTATAAATTAATAGGTTGTTTAAACCCTACTGCACATAAAAGTACTGGTGTTTTATAATTACAGTATGTTAGCCAAGCCACAGATGCCAACAGAGGTTCAGGATCCAGTGTCTCCCTTTCAAATATGCAGGATGCTTTTAGACCAAATAGGATTACTAGCATGGGAAAAAAGGTTATATTTTTCATTCACAACCTTGTAAATTTTTATGCCCCAATCATAGATTATGGTATGAATATAGTATAACCTTGTCTTTTCTGCTGTTTTCTGGTTGGTTCATTGTTTTCTTTAATAACTTTGAGATGCAATGCCAAATTAAAATCAAATTTGTTACACAGCTTTAAATTGATAATATACAAAATATTAAATGTGGCAACAGGGTTTGAATGGGTTAGTTTGTTATCTGCTGCTTAACTGTGATTCGTGCATTTGGTCTAAAACAACTTGTCATTTCATACTTTCAAAGTAAAATAACATCTTAAGTTAATTTGGTGAGTAGCTCTACATAGATAGTATGCAGATACATATATCTTTAACTATTTTGCTCTAACATTATTTTATGAATGCTTAGTTTATCTTCCATAAATTATGTTTTTAAGTACATTTTTTCACATGATGATCAATCCTAGCCAAATAAAAACTGTTAAACAGTTTGTGGACATACACATTCATATCTTATGCCATTTTAGAAACTAAATTTGTTTGTATATATTAAAGAGCTCACATTTAGGTGTTTACATTAGATTGCTAGTGTTTTTGTATTAAGAAAGTGAACTTTGCAGAGCAGCATTTATTTTATTGCATTCATATTATTCCGACAAAGTCTAGTTTTAGTTTGTATAACTTAAGAAAAGAACCATAATTTAAGACTTGGGAACTATTTTCTGTTTAGGTGCCATTTTGATCTGTTAAAGAAGAGCGACAAACTTCTCAGGGAACTCAAACATTTAGACAACCAAAAATGGTATGTGTTTAATTCTCTCATTGAAATGTACCGCAAAGTTAACTATACATGTATTTAATATGTCATAATGTCCTGTCTGTGCATACAGGATATTTAAACACCTTGTTTTTAGTCCATATGGACCAAAGGTCCAAGGTGGACTTTTCTCATACAAATCCTGGCCGTCGGTCCTTCGTCGTTAACATTTCAACATTTTTGACTTCTTCTAAACCACTGGACCATTTTTATCCAAACTTGGTAGGAAGTATCCCATGGGGAAGGGGATTCAGATTTGTTCAAATGAAGGGGCTGGGCCACCAGGGGGCGCCACTAGGGGGCAAAAGGGGAAACATTTGACAAATCTTCTTCTTATAAACTAGAAGGCCTAGAGCTTAATGTTTTGGTATGTAGCAACTTGAGGGCATAGAGAACCAAGTTGGTTCAAGGCTTGACCCTTGGGTTCAAAAAAGGTTAGGCGTTTTGGGGTCAAAGTTCAACACTATAGCAAATAGTTAGCTATTCACATTTTTGACTTGTCCAAAACTATTGGACCAATTTCATTCAAACTTGGTAGAAGTCATCTCTGTGAGAAGGAAATTTAGATTTGTTAAAATGAAGGGGCTCAGCCCCAGGGGGCGCCACTTTGGGGGCTTGAAAGGGGAAAATTTGACCAAATTTTAAAAATCTTCTAAAAAAACTAGAAGGCCTAAAGCTTAATGTTTTGGTAAAAATTAGGATATGCAGATATGATCTTTTTTCACATTTGCGACTTCTTGTCGAACACTACTGGGCCAATTTCATCACAACTTGGAAGATATCATCCATAGGGGAAGGGAATTCAGATTTGTTCATATGATGGGATGCAGTACCTAAGGAGGGTCACTTTTGGGCCCAAATTGGGAAAATTTGATAAAATTTCAAAAATTTTCTGATAAACTAGAAGGCCTAGTGCATAATGCTTTGGTTTGAAGTAACTTTAGGGCATGTAGAACCAACTTTGTTCAAGACATGATCAAAAGTATTCAAATGCCAACCCAGATGAATGTTAAGGCCCCATGGGCCTCTTGTTTTAACTGCAATATTGTCTTCTGTAGGAAATAATTAAATATATAGATTGTTCAATAAGTATACATTATTATTTTGTCATAATGATTCATTGATTTAACCTCTCTATAATCCTGAGTAAGAAAAACAAATAGTTGACTTAATTACACAGAATTTATATTTTCTGAAATTATGTTCATTATTTATGCAGTAAACAGCTTGGAACCAAATAAGTTCTTAATATGTAGTTCAAGTTCAAGTTCTTTATTTCCTTTAAGTTTTACAACTTATCAGGTACAAATATACACAGACTCAATATAATAGCTATATAAACACACACAGTAGATTCACAAATACATGTAATGTATGCAAAAATGGTGGCCCCCCACACACACACACTTGCATTTAGTTTGTGAGCATGCAGAATGATAACATGAGCCCATATCTGACATTTGGACCGAGAGCACACGTACAAGTTGTTGGGGCAGTCTCCCCACTCCAAGTGGCGTGCTAGTCGGTCCAAAATCAGTATGTGCACGTGTTTCACAGTGCAAGCTCACAAGAGTACAGTAATATGTAGTGCTACATTCATCCTACGGGGAACATTCAATACAATGTCATTAAATTGATAGAATATTATTGAAGAATTTCATTTAATGTGGACAAGATGCTAATTTATCAGTGTTGCTTATTTCAGCCGTGAAACACACAAATTTGCTGTTATTTATGTAGCAGAAGGACAGGAAGATAAAACATCAATACTGTCTAACGCAGGAGGAAGTAAGGCATTTGAACAATTTGTATCTAGTCTAGGTTGGGAGGTATGTATTAATTAAACTGATATTTATATTATGTGTAGAACTCTATATTCTGACTAAGTATGAACTTGTCTGGCCTGGTTTACCATGAACTGTAGATATAGAAGTCAGTGATGGTCTGAATAAGGCATTGATACTTTGATGATGTTCTCATAACATCCTTGAAGTAATTATATAAGTTCGAATCCCAGCAGGGTTAAAGTTAAGGCAATAAAATTAGGTAATCTTTCTGCTCCTTGCTAAGCGCTCAGCATTTCTGAGTAGGAGAAGGACTGGTTGGCTTGGTGGCATGATAATGTGACTGAGTGAAGTATCATGTGAATGTGTCTGGGGCATGCTATTTCAGTGAGACAACACTATTAAGTTGTGCATTGTCACAAGCAGACACTGTTTCAATATGATAAAGACATGCGTTAAAGGGAAGTTAAACCCCAATAAACAAATAAACCACAGAACAATCACTTTATGTTCTATTATAAAACATGTGCAGTATCAACTTCCTGCTTTTAGAGGGAATCTTGTACATAGCTTTTAACCTTAAAATGTTGTTGGATTACTTTATTGTATAGTTTTGAATAATAAGTATTACACAAAAATGTAGTGTATTTAGCTACAAATATGAGTCAACATTTCATTATTTTAAATCTTACAGATTTTGAATTACAGTTTTGAATGTTAATTATGAAATATGAAATAGAGGCTGGTTCATTTCAACAAGGTTCTCTTAATCTAGGCAACACATCTGAAGTTATTGGGGAAAAAATTAAATCGCTGTAGCTTTGCTCAAGTGAATTATTTTAATCCCTTTGTGTCTTCATTCTGTAGTTTATAAACAGTTGGTTATCACTATAAGGATAGTTTTACAACCTTCTTATATACTTTTCATAAATATTAAAGAAAGAATGCAATTGATTGAAAAAAAGTAATTGAAAATTGCAGTTATAAATAATATTTCCATAATATTAGAACGTCTGATATTTGAAAAAATTGCTAGTCATGCAGTTGCAACCCATAGCCACATTTACTTCTTCATAGGGCCCCGCAGGATGCGGAATCCCTAAAGTAATCACTCTGTCTGTCAGTCTGTGACTATTTCTTGTAATATTCATTTCTCATTAACCATTGGACAAATTAACCTGAAATTGTAGCAAATCATTCTTTAGGGTATGTATATGTGCTTTTTGAATGTCAATTTTGTTCCCCTTCAAAACTCCAATTTTTGTCGAGATTTAGTAAGGGTGGGGTGGGGGGTTATTACACAATAGTTCCGGTAATCAGCATTTCTCTCTAACCATTAGACAAATT
>JAUMGZ010226066.1:0-11235 GCA_032359645.1 Pododesmus macrochisma
ACAAAAACTTCAAAAATCTTCTTTTAATAAACTAGAAAGCCTACAGCTTAGTGCTTGGGATGGAAGTAGCTCCAAGGCATGTAGAACAATGTTTGTTCAACGTGTGAACATGGTGTCAAAAATAGGCTTCACATTTTGGGGTCAAAGTTCAACACTATTTATATCAAATACGTTAACTATTCACTTTTTCGACAAAACTGCTAGACTAATTTTCATCCAATATTTAAAGAAGGCATCCTTATGGAAAGGGGTTCAGGTTTGATCAAAAGATGGAGTTTTGCTCCCGGGAGGCATCTCTTTTTAAATTGGGGGCCTAAATGGGGAAAATTGACAAAAATCAAAAATCTTCTTATAAACTAAAAGGCAGAGTGCATTTTGTTTTGGCATGTATTAAACTTAGGGAATGTAGAACCAAGTTTGTTCAAGGCCTGACCCTGTGGTCAAAAGTATTTAAATGCCAATTGTTTACTTTAATAGGTCTATTTCAACCAGATGGACGTTAGGCCTAGGCCCAACGGGCCTCTTGTTTAATTCTTATCAGTTTTTGCCTTTTGACTATGCTTATAGGTGCAACAGAAATCAAACAACAGAAAATTTTGATCGATAGATTACTTGCAGAGCAGAATTCATCTATCCCTAAACACATCAGAGGTAAGGCGTTTCGATACCTTACGCTTCTATTACAATTGATATAAATAAACATAAGATCCAAACAGCACCAATGATCAAAAGCAACAAATTACGGTCGCTTAAAGAAAAATTAATCTGAAATATTTAAAATAAATGATTTTGTACGTTATATATGCTCACTTGTTTAATACAATCAAATTTAAAGAAAACGAATTCTTAACAAAAAAATTTCTATACAATCAAATCTCACCCCTCACTGAATATTATACGAGTCTCAAAGCGCGATAGCGCTTGTATCAGTCCCAATGCATGAGCAATTATCAGAAGCATTCGAAACTACCTCTAGCCACGTTTCACAACTATATATATATATATATATATATATGTGTGTGTGTGTGTGTGAGTGTGTGTGTGTGTGTGTGTGTGTGTGTGTGTGACAGAATCATGGCGACCAACACATCTTTATGTAAACCGAAAATTAGGTACACATAGTAAGAAAAACTTGTATTAAAAACAAAAGATCAATACAGCTATGTGAATATCAATGTTAACTATTCAATATTTCAGACCGTTATCAACTCCGCATTGAAGAATGGCAAAGAGACAACAGCGTATATGTTGAAACAAGAGCAACGCAAAATGCAGCAGATAAACTACAGTCATCCAATTATGTTGTCATCACAGGTAGCTCTGGGTCTGGGAAGAGTTTCTTAGCACATCACTTGGCACTGAAACTACACAATGAGCAGGGGTATGAGATAATACCCTACCTTACCAATGGACCAAGTGATATTTTACAATTTACTAATCTTGATACAAAACAAGTGTTTGTAATAGACGACATTTGTGGAAAAGACTATACAAACGCAAACTCAACAGATTTATGGTCTTCTTATTTGGAAGAAATAGAAAAACTAGTTAAATGTTGCAATACTGATACTGCTGAAGAACACATTGATAGTCACATTGCAAAAAAGGTAGACACGCACTGTGGTTCTTGTAAGATATTAATAACAAGTAGGTTACATATTTTCAAAGACGAACGTTTTCAACGTCTGAGATGGTTAACCAATTCAGAATGCTGTTTACTTTCCAATAATATTTGCCTTACAGATACTGAAATGATGAAGATGCTCAAACAATACATAGCACTTGAACTTGCAGACTCTCTAACAGATGTCGTCATTACCAATTCTATGTTTAACTTCTTTCCGCTATTGTGCAAACTTGCAGTCGGTAAGGAAAAAGAAGAAATTGAGCATTTGTTTCTTGCTCCATTACAGGAATCATTTTATCAACACTTTGTTACTCTCAGAGATCATGCTGTTGATAAAGCACAGTATTGTGCAGTTTGCATTTGTGTACTATTTGACAAAGGTTTTTGTACAGATTCATTAGATACATGTTCACTAGAAGTAAACGATTCCTTGCGTAGTATATGCTCAGAATGTGGCATTGATATTGACAAAGAATTGTCTAGAAAAAGACTCAAACGGCAGTTTGATGTAGTTGAAGGGACATATCTCAAAAACATAGAAGACAAGTATTGGCTCATACATAATAGAATATATGACATTGCGGCTACATTTTTTGGAGAAGATTTATTTCACCTTTTTCTAAAATATGAATCAACTGAGTTTATTGGTAGGAGATACATTATGGAATTTGAACATTCACAGAACATTTCAAATACTGTACGAAACCAATACATTGTTTTAAAAACTACACATGAAAATATTTATTTTGATAGACTTTTCCTAGATTTAAGACGTGGAAACTTATTTAGTACATTGCACAATAATCAAAATAAATATTGTCGGTTCAGAGAAATATTAATTAAGTATTGTCGAAATAGGTGGAAAGAAACAGACACTTTAATGACAAACATAGCAGGAAAAGCACATGCAATTGATGAAGGTATTGCTCAAAGACTAAATGACGATTATGAAACATATATATCGAAAGTTAGAACTGTATTGATAAAATCAAATATTCCCTTAATTCATGCAGTTATAGAAGGTCATTTAGATACTATTGATATGATACTCGACACGCAATGTGACGTTAATCAAACTGATGGATTTGGACGAACTGCACTCTATGTGGCGACACTGCTCGATAGTTCGTCTGTCCTAGAAGTATTGATTGACAAAGGAGCAGATGTAAACAAGAGTAACAAACATGGTGTTTCACCACTCTATATAGCTTGTGAGTATGGTTATATAGGGATAACAGAACGATTGCTTGAACATCATGCTGAAATGTCAGTATGTAAAGGTCCATCCCCCTTAATGATCGCATGTGAAAATAGACAGTTGAAAGCTGCGAGGTTATTACTGGACCGTGGAGCTGATGTATCACACAGTGACAAGAACATGTGGACATCACTACATTTCGCCTGTGAGAAAGGATACATGGATATAATTAAACTTTTACTTGAGCATCATGCTGATATGTCAATGAGTTCCAGTGATGGATTATCTCCCTTAATCATCGCATGTGCTAATGGACTGTTAGAAGCTGCGAGGCTGTTACTTGACCATGGAGATGATGTATCACACAGTGACAAGAACATGTGGACATCACTACATTTCGCCTGTAAGAAAGGATACATAGATATAATTAGACTTTTACTTGACCATCATGCTGATATGTCAATATGTTCCAGTGCAGGTTCATCTCCCTTAATCGTTGCATGTGATAATGGACAGTTAGAAGCTGCGAGGTTGTTACTGGACCGTGGAGCTGATGTATCACATAGTAACAATGACGAGTGGACATCACTACATTTCGCCTGTTATAGGGGGCACATCGATATAATTAAACTTTTACTTTACCATCATGCTGATATGTCAACGCGTTCCAGTGCAGGTGCATCTCCCTTAATAATCGCATGTGATAATGGACAATTAGAAACTACGAGGTTGTTACTGGACCGTGGAGCTGATGTTTCACACAGTGACAAGAACATGTGGACATTACTACATATCGCCTGTTATAGGGGACACATCGATATAATTAAACTTTTACTTGACCATCATGCTGATATGTCAACGCGTTCCAGTGCAGGTGCATCTCCCTTAATAATCGCATGTTGTTATGGACAATTAGAAACTACGAGGCTGTTACTGGACCGTGGAGCTGATGTATCACACAGTGACAAAAACATGTGGACATCACTACATTACACCTGTGAGAAAGGATTCATAGATATAATAAAACTTTTACTTGACCATCATGCTGATATATCAATGTGTACTAGTGACGGACAATCCCCCTTAATCATCGCAAGTGATAACGGACAGTTGGAAGCTGCGAGGTGTCTACTAGACCGTGGAGCTGATGTATCACACAGTGACAATAACATGTGGACGTCACTACATATCGCCTGTTATAGCGGACACATCGATATCATTAAACTTTTACTTGGCCACCATGCTTACATGTCAACGCGTTCCAGTGCAGGTTCATCTCCCTTAATCGTTGCATGTGATAATGGACAGTTAGAAACTACGAGACTATTACTGGACCGTGGAGCTGATGTATCACACAGTGACAATGACATGAGGACCTCACTACATATCGCCTGTGAGAAGGGATACATGGATATAATTAAACTTTTACTTGACCATCATGCTGATATGTCAATGTGTGCAAGTGCAGGTGCATCTCCTCTTATCGTTGCATGTGCTAATGGACAATTAGAAGCTACGAGGCTGTTACTGGACCGTGGAGCTGATGTATTACACAGTGACAAAAACTTGTGGACGTCACTACATTACGCCTGTGAGAAAGGATTCGTAGATATAATTAAACTTTTACTTGATCATCATGCTGATATGTCAATGTGTTCTAGTGCAGGTTCATCTCCCCTAATCGTTGCATGTTGTTATGGACAGTTAGAAGCTGCGAGGTTGTTACTGGACCGTGGAGCTGATATATCACACAGTGACAAGAACATGTGGACATCACTACATTTCGCCTGTGAGAAAGGATTCATAGATACAATTAAACTTTTACTTAACCATCATGCTAATATGTCAATGCGTTCCAGTGCAGGTGCATCTCCCTTAAACATGGCATGTTTTAATGGACAGTTAAAAGCTACGAGGTTGTTACTGGACCGTGGAGCTGATGTATCACACAGTGATAATGACATGTTGACATCACTACATTTCGCCTGTTACAAAGGATACATAGATATAATTAAACTTTTACTTGACCATCATGCTGATATGTCAATGTGTTCCTGTGCAGGTGCATCTTCCTTAAACATGGCATGTTTTAATGGACAGTTAGAATCTACGAGGTTGTTACTGGCCCGTGGAGCTGATGTATCACACAGTGATAATAACATGTGGACATCACTACATTTCGCCTGTTACAAAGGATTCATAGATATAATCACACTTTTATTTGATCATCATGCCGATATGTCATTGTGTTCTAGCAAAGGATCATCTCCCTTAATTGTTACATGCTTTAACGGACAGTTAGAAGTTGCGAGGTTGTTACTGGCCCGTGGAGCTGATGTATCACACAGTGACAAGAACATGTGGACATCACTACATATCGCCTGTTATAGGGGACACATCGATATAATAAAACTTTTACTTGACCATCATGCTGATATGTCAACGCGTTCCAGTGCATATGCATCTCCCTTAATAATCGCATGTTGTTATGGACAATTAGAAGCTGCGAGGCTGTTACTGGACCGTGGAGCTGATGTATCAC
This sequence comes from Pododesmus macrochisma, assembly GCA_032359645.1. Lineage (NCBI taxonomy): Eukaryota > Metazoa > Mollusca > Bivalvia > Pectinida > Anomiidae > Pododesmus > Pododesmus macrochisma. Next base: position 5,368 of record JAUMGZ010226066.1, read on the forward strand.
ACAGTGACAAGAACATGTGGACATCACTACATTACGCCTGTGAGAAAGGATTCATAGATATAATTAAACTTTTACTTGACCATCATGCTGATATGTCAATGCGTTCCAGTGCAGGTTCATCTCCCTTAATAATCGCATGTTGTTATGGACAGTTAGAAGCTACGAGGCTGTTACTGGACCGCGGAGCTGATGTATCACACAGTGATAATAACATGAGGACATCACTACATTACGCCTGTGAGAAAGGATACATAGATATAAAACAACTTTTGATTGATCATCAGGCTGATATGTCAATGCGTTCCGGTGATGGATTATCTCCCTCTAATTATATCCTGTGATAATGGACAGTTAGAAACTGTAAAGTTGTTATTGGATCATGAAGCTGAATCTTCATGCAGTGGTTATGACATGTGGAAGTCAATACATGTCGCCTGTTAAAAAGGTCATGTAGATGTATCAATTTTTTAGTTGACCATCATGTACCCTAAATGTCAAGGATTATCTCTTAAACATGTTTTGTGATGATGGACAGTTACAAGTTTTGAGATTTTTACCAAAACATTGCGCTGATACATCACACAGTGACAATGACATGCAAACAGCACTAAAGTATGCCTGTCAATATGGGTACATACGTATATGTATGATATGTATATTACTTGATTATCGTGCGAATTTGTTAATGAATCATCGCAGGTGATATAGGATATTAAGAAACTGAAATTGTTAATGGACCGTGGATCTGATGCAGCACACAGTGACAATGGTATTTTGGAATCACTACATTACGTTGGTCACAGAATATAAATAGATGTACTCAAACTTTCACTTGACGACTATGCAGATATGTCAATATGTAGAGTTAAAGAATACTTAACTTTATAAATTACATGTAAACATTGCCAGTTAGAAGTTGCGATAGTGCTTTTTTATAGCGAAACTGCTGTATAACAGTTTGAATCTGATTATATGTCAACGTTATTGAATGCCAGGACGACATGTTGAGGAAGAAGAAGTGCCTCTGGTACATATTATACTGAAATCGACAATGATTTCCTTTTTTAGTTAAAAAGTGTATATTTGGTTATAATTTCTATATGCGTTCAACCTTGTCCTTTTGTTTGCCCATGTCCATCGACTTACGGCTTTAGAATATCGTCCTGGTGTTTTTGAATTTTCTACCTTTTCACCCCCTTTAAATTAGCTATCATGAAGAATAATCACAAGTAGTCGACTTGGTCCGAAATTTCATGACCAAGACAACATAACAGTAAAATAAGATGTAACATTTTAAACAATGATATTAAAAAGGTACAATTTTGCCTTTCAATTTGCTTTAAAAAAGTTAACTGCTGAATTAACGATAATTGTTTGCCTTTTAGAAGAGTATTGATCATTGATCGAATGCAAACAAAAAACAGTCAGCACATATGATATGCGCTTGTGTTTTGATTAAGTATAATTGTCAAAATTGGAAAAAGTTTACCGATTAAACACTTAGAAGCAATCGTGAATTGATATGTTTAATTACGTTTTTTTTAATTTAGCTACATGCGTGAAATCATTTAACAATTTAACAAAAAACATGTTTGTTTGCTTTGGACAGCAAATATTATAACGGAATTGTGTAGAGATAAAACATAGATACATATTTTGAAAGCAAACTTGTTATACCGGCAATCGTTTACGTATTGCAATTTATGTCTTTTGTTCTGTTTTCCTTCTAAATTTATCGAAGATACGATTGGTATGTACATGTACGACGTTATCATCTTCATGTGTAAATATTTGTTATGATGTTGCACTGATTGAGACCACAAGAATTTAACCATGTATATGACAACATAACATATTATATTTTTCTTAAGTTTAACAATAGCTTATCATTGTAATCCGCTTTATCTTAATTAAAGATACATACTGTATGTACATGTAAATGAAGGTATCATCATAATATGCGACTAGTGTTGATGATGTGATGATGTTGTTCTGTGTTGGGTTTCTAGTATTTACAACAAAATAACAAATTATAATGTTCTTAATTTTTTAAAACATACCTATCATTGTAAAGCGCTGTGCAACAAATCAGAGTAATGGATAGTGCATCGTGGCGTATGACGGTTTATAATAAAGACAATACATCATGATATCAGACAGGACACGATACAAGAATATAGTATATGATAGCATAACACAGTAAATCATAGCATGATAACTTAACACACCATATTGCTCTACAATAGATAATATGAGATAGTTCATCAGTACATCATAGCATAAAACAATGACCATAGTATATGCAATCATGTCATAATATATATATAAAGGTTCCCCAGCTAATTATGATTGGATATCAGGTTTTATCTTACAAGCCTCGGTTCTTCGTAAAATCTGAAAATAAACTAACTCGAGTGAGATAAAATAAAAACCGATATCTAATCATAACAAGTTGTGGTGCAGATTTCTCTAACGATTTTCTGTCAGTAAAATATCGCTTGTTGATATTTGTAATCGCCCATGGCGTCTGCGTATTAATATGAGACAAATAGTTATCTCGAACATGGAATAAGAAATAGTCGTTTTGATCACTGTGTTTGAAAATATAAACTTAAGACAATAGGTACTTATACCCGTTGAAAGAATGAACTACATCGGTTGCGTGCGAAGAGACGGCGTAAATCATTCAAGTGAGAGGTCACGGTATTGTGACGTCATTTCTATTCTGGTTTCAGCCAATAGGAACAGCGCTAGGTGTTTTCTAACATGTTTGATACATTTTTAAAAGCAACCTCTCCTGAGTGAAGTAACCTATATAGACATTAAAACATTTTAGCAGACAGTGCACTGTAGTGCATGGCAATTTACCGCAGTATCTGACAGTAAAGCATAGTTAAGAGAGCACATAATGTTATCCTATAGCAAATCATCGAACAAGATATACATATTATCTGATAATAAAATGAAGTTATAAGAAAATACATTATATGTTATACAGTAATTCATTACATACGAAAATATCACATACCAAAACTATAAGACACTATACTATGCTTTAATAAAAAAACAGAACATCTTCAAATAAGACAAAACTTCAAGATCAAAGTATAAGAGAGAACATCATAATAAACATGTGTAAGGCAGCACCTCTTTATATTTGAATTCAATTTTGAATAAATTCATCAATTGAATTTTATAAATATGCATGCTACATTTCCATGTTAAAGTACATGGATAGTCAAGGAGTGAATCGTCTTAATTTTCTATCTGTATTTGTATGTTTTGATTGTAACTACTTTATACATGATATCATTTTAATCATTATTTGTAAGATGGTGTATTAAAGGAATCATCATTGTTCGTCTTCCTAGAGTTTAATTTGTTTTAAAGCACGAATAACACCACTTACATTCAGTGAAATGATTCTTAACTTGCATCAGATACCTGTACTATATTTTGTATCCGCTTAATATGTCCAACTGTTTTTGCCGTTCAAGGCTTTACCTCCTACTATATTGCTTCAAAATTTCGTTGCTTTGCTACACACATAAAATACAAGCTCTGTACCAACTTTTAGCACAATCCGTCTTCCCATTTAGATTTTGCCTATATTTCCTATACTAAAACATCCATAATAGCTATATAGCCATTTTGAAATATTTGAACAGTTTTGTTTCTTTACTCTTAAATAGAGAAAATTGAGAAATAACTAGGCATTTGGTATGGGGCTTGTATTTTAAGTTTGTAGCACAGTTACAAAGTTTGGAAGCAATCGAGTAAGAGATAAAGCCTTGAACAGAAAAAAAACCAGTTGGACATTGCAGAGGCGGAATGAGAAAGGCCAAGATCACAGATCACTTATATATAATACATAAATTTTAAAACATTTTGAATAGGTTAAAGATTGACTTTATACAATAATGAAAGTTAGATTTTTAAGTAAACTTAGCAAACATATTTAGGAAAGGAAATTTGATAAGAAACAATTTCAGATCATAATATTTCATTTGATCAGTAAACATGAACTGAAAAGGATATTTTTCAGCAATTATCAGTAGCATAAGCTCATATTCAATCGGCAAAACAGAAATTAGAGATTTGATCAAACATCGTGATAAAAAGAACTAGGGATGTCTACGCCAATCAGATCAACAAAGGTAGAACTAGATCAACAATTTCAACAGAACAAGAGATATGAACAACAATCATGATCAACAGAACGAACAAGAGATGTGATCAATCATGACCGAGATAACAAGAAACCATCATGTTCAAGAGAACTAGAAATTTGATATACAAACAAGATCAACACACATAGAGATTTTAAAAATATTTTAATCAATATATCTAGCGTTTTGATTCACAATTTTCATAAAAAAGACATGATATGTTTGAAATAATCATGATCAACCAACAGAACTAGAGTTCCCATCAACTACAATGATTAATAAATCCATAGATCAACAGAACTAGATATGTGATCACCAAAAAACATGATTACTAAACATGATTTAAGAAACTAAATATTTAATCAACAATCATTATCAAAAGAACAATAGATTTTATCAAAAGTTTTGAGCAACAAAACTTAATATTTGATCATCAATCGTAAACAACAAAATTGAAGATTTCATCAACAAATATGATCACTGGAAATATAAATTTGATCAGCTATGCACGGTAAACAAAACCATTATGATCAAAGAATCAAGAAATTTCATCAGCAATCATACATTTCACACACAATGATTAACAACCATGTTAAAACATACACGTTCCTAGTCATTTAATAAGCAAAAATAATCATAAAACTAAAGATTTTGTCAATAATCATTTTCAAAAGAACAGGCTTAAGAGCTTTATCTTACCGAGGTTGTGTCTATTCTAAATTCGCTTTCTCCCTCGTAGTTGACGGTTAACTTCGATCAAGAGCATTGCCTTCTTGCTCATTTGGTTGATTTGTTGTTATTTTCAATTGTCCGTCTCACTTTGCTGGTTCATTCTAATGGTGACTTATTGGTGAAGCTATTGCTTCTTGATCAACATTTAGAGATATGATGAACATTTATGTTCAAAAATAATTATAGATTTGATTAGCAAACAGACATGGAGATTTGTTCATCAACAATAATAATATCACAATTATATATTTTATCAGCTATTTTAATCAAAAGAACTTGATATATGATCTAAACTAATAATCAATATAACTAGAGTTTTTTTTAGAAATCATAACCAACCAAATCTTACTGAACAATAATAAACAGAGCAGACCTAAGTATTTCATCGACAATCATAATAAAATGTAAATAGAGCTTGATATTTCATTAAACAGTAATTATTAACATGTGTAGATATTTGAACATAAATCATGACCAATAGAATTCGAGATTTTATTAGCTATTTGGTCAAAACAAATACATACTTTATACGCTGTTTTAATCACCAGATCTAGGACTTTGATAAGCAATCATAATCAATCGAATATTAAGCTGAACATTGGATACATGTTCATAATCAACAGTATTAGTTATTTGATCAGCAATTGTAAATATTCTATCAATAATTCTTATAAACAAAATAAGATGTTTAACCAGCAATTGTAATCAACAAAACTGTACAAGACGATCACAATCAACAGCATAATATATTTAAGCAACAACAACAACATTTTTTTTTTCTCGCAATTTTCAACCATTATCTTTTCTGTTTGCAAAATTCTTCAAATTTGGTATTCCTATTGACTCTAGAAAGGGACATTGTTTGTCACAAAAATGATAGGGTAAAGACCAATGAATGGTTAAAACTATAACCAAACCAAAACCTAACCACAATCAAACCGCAACTGTTTTAAACTTAAACGTTGAT
>JAUMGZ010226077.1:0-11234 GCA_032359645.1 Pododesmus macrochisma
TATCTCTATTACTTTCATGTCCCGTTCCTGTCGCCGCTTCTCTTCCTGTCCTATCATTTGTTTTTTTCTCCTTTGGTCTGTTGTCGCTTTATCGGTGAAATATTCTGGACGTGACGTTAAACCCTAATATAATAATAATAATAACCATCGAGGTGTGCTCCCCTCCCCCTTTGGCTCTGTAGCTTTGATAAATCGAAATTTCAAATTTTAAATTTTTGCAAGACAGTTTTGTATTTTTGTTCGGGTAATGTTCTAAGGTTACCTGAGCCGAAGTCGTCCGTTAACAATTACATTTTGAACTTAAACTAAAATTGTATTGAAGGGATTTCAATGAAATGTTAAGTACAAGGTCCTGACCAAAATTTTTTTTTTGGGGTCCGTCAGATTTCCAAAATGGCTGCCATTACATTCTATTTTGAGCATAAACTCCAGTTCTGCTGCAGAGATTTCATTAAAACTTCATAGGAATGTTCAGTATACTGTCCTGAAAAAGTGTTATTTTTCAGACTGGTCAGACATTTAAGGGGGCACTCCTAAGTTTCGTATTAAATAGCCATTGAGGAATTTTTAAATAATTAAATATTGTGGGTTTTTGTTGTTGTGGATTCTTTATTTTTGCACTTTAAGGTCTGAAATTGCCTTACGTGTCTTCGTGAAGAAGCAATAAACAATGTTGATATACAAAATGCAATTCCCCTACAACTGTATTTTTGTACATGTACCACTTTAACAAATACCGAAACTAAATTAACTGCTTTGTCGCTAGCTCTACAAGCTGATTTTGGCCTGTCTGCTACACACAGTAAGATTACTTCAGATTTTCGTGTTTGACCTATGTTTTTAGTCCATCTGGACCATAGGTCCAAGGTGGATTTTTCTCATACAAATCCTGTCCGTCGTCCGTTGTTCACTTTTGCTTTAAACGACATCTCCTCTGAAACTACTGGGCAGATTTCAACCAAATTTTACAGGAATCATCCTTAGGGAAAAGGTATTCAAGATTGTACAAATGAAGTACTTGACCCCCGGGGGACAGGTGGGCGAGGCCAAAAGGGGTAATTTTACTGTTTGCTTTCAAACGACATCTACTCTGAGCCTATTGGGCAGATTTTAACCAAATTTGGCTGAAAGCATCCTTAGGGGAAGGGGATTCAAGATTGTATAAATGAAGTACCTGGTCTCCTCATAGGTGGGCGGGACCTAAAGGGGTTAATTTGATAGTTTGCCTGTAAAGGATCTCCTCATAGACTTTTGGGCAGATTTTAACCAAACATCTCCTCGTAGACTAGAAGCAAGATTTCAACCAAATATGGCAGGAAGCATCATAAGGAGAAGGGGATTCAAGATTGTACAAATGAAGTCCCTGATCCCCCAGGGGACAGGTGGGTAGGGTCAAAAGGACTGAATTTGACAGTATGCCTGAAAAGGATCTCCTCATAGAGTTTTGGGCAGATTTCAACCAAATATGGCAGGAAGCATCCTATGAGGAAGTGGATTCAAGATTTCACAAATGAAGTCCTTGCCCCAAGGGACAGTTGGATGGGGCCTAAAGGGGTAAATTTGATAGTTTGCTTTGAAACGACATCTCTGAAACTTTTGGGCATATTTCAACCAAATTTGGCAGGAAGCATTGTTCAGATGAAGTCCGCAAAATCATTAACAAGCTGACTGTAATTCCGTCATTTAGCTGTAAATGAGTTTACCTCCATGAGTTGAATCAGAACATTTATATATGTCCACATTTTAGACAACCTTCTTGCAGACAGGACATGTCGAATGCGATCTGTTGCTTAGATTTTAAGACCACAGAACCCTGTAAATAAGTTTGCCTCCATGAGTAGATTCAGACAATGTATAGATGTCCATACTTTAGACAAACTTCTAGCATACAGGGCATGTCAAATGCGATCTAGTGTTCAGATTTTAAGATAACAGAAGCGTAACCGTGGACTACCCCTTAAGGGGTAATATAAATTGCACCACAGTCAGAGAAGTAATCATTTTAAAATAATTAGTTTATTGTCCATTCATTGTATTTCCACATTACACAAATGTCCATTCACAAAATTCATCGAGATGTATTGTGTTAGACACCTTATCGCGGTAGGGAGGTTTGCGCGTCTCGATGACCTGGAGAGCTATGCTGGCGGGAACTTGTGTTTCTGGTAGGGTCACCCAAGTCAGAAAGGATGAAGGGTAGAGGCCAGACAAAGATCTACACGTCCTCGGAGGGGACGCTAAGCTGGTGGTCCCGTGTACAGGAGTTTTTAACCCCCTGGCACGATAAAGATCCCCATGGAAAGTTCGATAAGAGTAGGCAGAAACGCCGTTGCATGGGCTCAACCTTCTTTCTGAACTATCTCTATTACTTTCATTTCCCGTTCCTGTCGACGCTTCTCTTCCTGTTCTATCTTTTGGTTGTTCTCCTTTGGTCTTTTATCGCAATATCGGTGAAATATTCTGGACGTGACGTTAAACCCCAATAAAACAAACAAAGTATCGTGTTAGTGTTGTTAACAACTGTCAACCAGTGTTTGCATTCCAGTTTCAAGAAAGATAAAAAAGCTGAAAAATGCTATAGGCTGTTTGTGGTTTCTACTTTGGCTAGGACTGCCTTTTACAAACTTACAAAAGCAAGAATACAAAAAATAATCTTACATTTTCTTTTTTATCAGTAGATTGTTACAGCTGTTGTATTGGTATGTTTTGTGTATAAATATTTCTTATTTCTTCAAATTCTTAAAATAAATTTCAAATTTAATTCAATTTCGGGTCTAATATATTGCCTTTTGCATTTCTTTGTCACGGTACAATGTCGTATCTTTTTTCAAGTCAATTTTCGAGCAGTGAGCGTGCTTCGCTTTTGTACAAACTAAATTTACATGTTCGTAAAACAGCAACATGTCATTTATGGGAAGGAAATTTGTATACGGTTAATTGTAAAAATGTGCAATGTTGGATGTTTTGAGCTGCCGGTGAACATTTTGTACATAATTTTAAATTTGTTTACAGTTAATTGTACAATTGTGCAATGTTGGATGTTTTGAGCTGTCGGTGAACATTTTGTACATAATTGTAAATTTGTATACAGTTAATTGTACAATTGTGCAATGTTGAATGTTTTGAGCTGTCGGTAAACAATTTTGGTGACTTTTGATTGGATTTGATGGTGAAATATATTCTGACAGATCAGTTTGAGAGTGAATGTCAAACCATCACTAAGAACAATTCACAATAAAAGGGGAGACAACTTTAATAAATCTATTTTCTTGTTCAATAGCAGGCTAGATAACAAATACATTTATATTTATACTTAACACAATGTTTTTCAATTTTTCTTTCTACAATGGCAAATTAGGCTTTATACATGTTTATTTGCAATTCTATGTTACATTTTGATCAAGAATTACACAGTATGAAGGTCCAAGGTGAACTTTCCCATACAAATCCCGTCGGTCGTCCCTCGTCGTCGTCATTTTATAATTTCAACTTCTTCTCCTTAACCACTGGACGAATTTCATCCAAACTTACCAGGAAGTATGTAGTAACTTTAAAACATGGAGAAAGAAGTTTGTTCATGGCGTGACCGTGGGGTAAAACATTGATTACGTGTTTTGAGGGCAAAGTTAATCACGGGTGACCGTTGGGCCTCTTGTTGTACATCATAACCATCCTGATGTTCCCCCGTTTCCCGTTAGGCTATATGCTTTGAATAGCCATAGTCTTGTCTATTCAAAATTTATTTTCTATATAGCGTCCATTTTTGACGGCTGCTTCAAAGCAAGATATGGGGTTCGGGGCGGGGGTATCTCATAAAGAGTATTCGCTCGTTCTGCTTATAAATATCATATTTATCGGCGGCATGTTTCAGATTGTTTTTTTGTATTACGTCATCTCCACTGAAAGGACTGGACTGTCCGCTACAGCTGTCCAAAGGAATACGTTTGAAAGTTCCAAATCTTACTGCGAATTCTCTTGATTTGTTGATTACACCTTTATATATTATTACCGAGGTGTGGTCTGTGACCGTTCCTGTCGCCGCTTCTCTTCCTGTCCTATCTTTGGTTTTTCTCTTTGGTTTTTTTGTCGTAATATCGGTTAAAGATTCTGGACGTGACGTTACCCCTATAATCAAACAAACAACAAACCTGTTATAAAACCTGATTCCTTCCCCGCTCCATCTTTTGGTTTCCTAACTATTTTCTATCTAGGACTTCTCTATTCCAAATTTATTTTTTCCTCTTCGAGTCCATTGATGACCGTTGATTCGTAACATAATTTTTGGGGGTCATCAGTGAGGTTATCTCATCGTTTGGTTTGTTTGGAGTTATTTTTAAATAGCCGTTTCAGTTCATAGCTAATCGTGATAAGGATATTGTTTGTTAGTCAACTCCCTTTGTTCAGTTGATCCTATTTCTTCTTTTTTGAGTAAATTCTAAAGACTATTAAGTCGTATATAACACATTACAATTTGCAAAATATAATATATTAATAAACCAATTGTTTGATTTTAAAAACAACCCTGACATATCTTCTTTTCCAAGTACATTCATTAAACGAAGCTATGATCCTCTAATAGTGACCTCAATACATGCCTAGTATTGGGTCTTCTTACCGCCTCTTACTGGCATATCCTTTGTCATTGCACATCTTCTAACAATTCTACTATGATTTAATGAAGGGCTCTAGTTGAAAGCTCCATTTATCGAGAAGGCTGGGTCCTGATATCTGTCCTTCTTATTGTACTTTTTTGACTTCGCGTTGTTTATTTCGGACCTCAAACTGATGTAATATCAATGGTCGAAGCCAGCTTTCTTCGTGTTCCCCCGATGAGTATTTGCTGTCCTACGGTCCAAGTTATTTCCCCTTTTGTTCTTGCATATACCTGGCAGTTTAAGTTGGCTTAGTTCTTGATTGTGTACCTCTTCGAGCACACTGAGTGTTCATCAATGTCACTACTTATATACTTAACGAATGTAGAATATAGGAATCCACCATGTTTTAGCCAATGTTTTCCGCTTGATGCTGCTTGGCTACGCCTTTATTTCGTGTTTCCACTTGCGTTTGTAAATATGTAATATTGTTTACTCGTTTAGATTATAATGGACAATTGATGTAGGCGGTTTATTCTTCAGATGATTGACAGGTTTTTCGAATTTACTTTTTAATTAGCCGAGAACGGGGATGCAAACAGAGCAAATACAAAAATTGTACTGAAAGGAAACCTCGTAAACTGCTTTTAAATGGAGTTTGTTGGATTTCGCTACACGATGTATTCATACAATCAACGGTCACTCCTGAATGTAGATCATAAGTGTTAACTAAAAAAACATAATATAACCCCATCAGTCGTTGATAAATAACCTATCTCGTTCCTGTTGCCGCTTCAAGCGACGTTCTGCCGCACTGTGACATGGGATATGTGGATGTGGCATTAATGTATGTAACGGAACTTGATTGTGTTCGCCTTCTTAAAAAAAAACCGAAGAGAAAAATATTTTCCCGCTAGTCTACTCTTTGGCATTCACCAGGCTTATCGCTGAAACATAAATAAATCATAATCTGTTTCTTTTGTAAACTGTGGAAACAATGAAAAAAAGTTAATTTGCAAGTACATATGCTCAGTTCAATATTTATGTTTGCATATATCCACTGGTTGGCCTGTAGACACAATAAAATAAAGTTATTTTGTAAGTACGTAAATTCAGTTCAATATTTATGTTTGCATATATCCACTGGTTGGCCTGTAGACACAATAAAATAAAGTTATTTTAAATACGTAAGCTAAGTTCAATATTTATGTTTGCATATATACACTGGTTGGCCTGTAGACACAATAAAATAAAGTTATTTTGTAAGTACATAAGCTCAGTTCAATATTTATGTTTGCATATATCCACTGGTTGGCCTGTAGACACAATAAAATAAAGTTATTTTGCAAGTTCATAAGCTCAGTTCAATATTTATGTTTGCATATATACACTGGTTGGCCTGTAGGACCAACAAAATAAAGTTATTTTGTAAGTACATAAGCTCAATTCAATATTTATGTTTGCATATATACACTGGTTGGCCTGTAGACACAATAAAATAAAGTTATTTTGTAAGTACGTAAGCTAAGTTTAATAATTTATGTTTGCATATATACACTGGTTGGCCTGTAGGCACAATAAAATAAAGTTATTTTGTAAGTACGTAAGCTAAGTTCAACATTTATGTTTGCATATATACACTGGTTGGCCTGTAGGCACAATGAAATAAAGTTATGTTGTAAGTACGTAAGCTAAGTTCAATATTTATGCTTGCCTCTATCCACTGATTTGGCCTGTCGCGACACCTTTCTTATATGACTTTAATTGATATAATAGACGTTCTTTATGCTTCCTTTTTTGGTTGATAAATAAATATTTGGTTCTTTAACTGTGTGAGTCCCACGTTTTCCTTTTGTTTGTCCATTTCAATGGTGTATCGGCTTTTGGATATCGTATTTGTTTTTCGTATTTACTACTTTAATTGCATGTCTATCAAGCCGTACTAGTAATCTTTTTCATCGATGATGTAATTGGCAAATAAATATATTAGTTTTATTGTAGATTAATTGACATTGGAAATAATATTGATTTCGTCATTAAACGTTTTGAGAAACAAACAACAGACACCTTACACAAACTCATGCGGATAGACTCAGGATGGTCAAACAGTACAATTACAGGAATGTTTTAAAACTACTTATGAGGCTTTAACCTTTACAATATGTGGAAACAGTATATTTTATATAGCTTATGTGAAGATAAGTGTAAGATCATCAGAAAGAAGACACGACTAGTCAAAAAAAGAAATATTCAATTGCACGAAGATTATAAAACAAAGTGAACTGTCGACCATCCAGCACGATGTTGCAAGATGTTCTCGGATGCTGCACCAATCTTCTTTCTGCATTTACATGGTTGAATATTTTACAATTTCAGTCACGTCAATTACCCATTCTGTAAAAAATGTCTTCCAATAAAAATACTAAATTTCACATTGATAACATATAAGTAACACAAATATTTATACCAAATATCTTGCTCTTTTAACCGAACTGAGTTAGCTACAAAGGACGGACATAAAAGAATATAAAAAAGAGAAAGGAAAACAGGGGATATGAAAAAAGAAATTAAAGACTAACAATTAAGCAAAATGCAAGTTTGATGACAAAAGTCTGCGTTAGTATATCAAAATTTTCTTTACGTTGCATGAAGCTTTCCTATCTTACATCACAATTGTCTTCTAGCGTAATTAGTTTTCTCTTTGAATGAGCGATGCAAAATAAACCTATATTATAAAATGATAGATTGGTAAGAGGGTCAATAAGTATCACTTACCCTGCAGGGCTTCAAACTTGGGACCTCTGACCTCTACAATACAGCGCTTAAACGGTTTAGCTATAGAGACTTCCCCTACGAGTATTTTGAAGTTACCTTACACACCGTGACAGATTAGATAATAAAATAACAACTTGTATGGTGGATACACATTTTCAACTTTAAGGAAGATAGTAAATATATTGCAATAATTCGAATAAGGAATTACGTATACTATTTATTTACAATATAAAAAGTAATAAATTGAAAAACCAAGACGATATTCTAAAGCCTTAAGTCCTCCATGAACATTGGAAAACAATAAGAAAACGTTGGACGCACACAGAAACATGAACCAAATATACATTTATTAACTAAAAATGTAAACATCACGAACTTCTATTAAAAAACTACATGCGAAACCAGGTGTTCGCTATATGGTAAGCGTTTCCTGCTACATATGTGTCATTAATAACAACAAGACGCGTTTTTAATAAACGAAAGAAATATATACTTGTTACGTTTAACAGAGCGAGTTATCTCTCTTTATTCATGCTATAAGCTTAGCGCTAAAAATATCCGTCCCTCTTAATATCAATAATATGGCAAAACAAATAATTCACTCAATTTGTCGAAGGTTTTATTCTAATGTTTTGTAATTTATCTAAAAGATTATGCTACAAATGCTGTGCACTGATTTTGTTAGTCTCCTTATTAGAACACTCTTTAGCTATTTACTCCGTTCGATATTAGAGTTTTGGCTTCTTCCTCTTATACATATCATATTTATCGGAGGCATGATTCAGGTTGCATTTTTGTATTCAATATATAAAGTAATAAATTCGAACAACCAAGACGATATTCTAAAGCCGCAAGTCCATGGACATTGGCAAACATAAGGAAAACGTTGGACGCACACATAACAATTAACCAAATATACATTTATTAACTAAAAATGGAAACTTCACGAAATTCTATTAAAAAATGTACAAATGTATATTACAAGATAAGTTATTAATGAGAGAACCATTGGATACATTAAGCGACATTGTCCCGATAAGTTAAAACCACGGATGATCTACAAACAAAATTCTATATAGATATATCAATTTACAATATTGATGTACATTTGTAAAACCGTACCATGCAAGTCGATAGCAAAGTACAGTTATGTTTTTATTTACTTCCGTTGCTCGAATATAGCCGCTTCGTTTAGATCTCTTGACACTTGACACGCCTCGCGATCTCACAGAAGCAGTCTTTATTTTATATAGTAGTTGACATTCCGTTCTTCACTTCCGTTAGTTTATTTGTTTAATCAATTAGGGCTTAACGTCATATTATGATTATTTCACCTATATCTAGACAAAAAAAACAAAAGCAGAAAAACTAAACGATAGGTCAGAACGGGAAGCGGCGACATGAGCATGAAATCAAAGTACAGTACAGTACAGAACGAAGGATAAACTAAATCAACGGCGTTGCTGCCTTCTCTTCTATCGTAATACCGGCAACTTAATGTCCCTCGGAAGGAAGCGCATATCTTTGTCTGGTCTTTCTATCTTTCAACTCTGACTTGGGTGGCCCTACCAGGAAAACAAGTTCCCGTTAGCACATCTCACTAGAGGTTATCAAAACAGTCAAACCTCCCAACCGCGATAAAGTGTAAAACACTTAGAAGACATCCGTGTTGAAGCTAAGATGTCGCTATAGTTTACACAGGAAATACATCGATGATAATGTACATTTTGCTATAACTGATCGAATATTGACACATGCGCATTTCTGACGATCACTTATATTAAAACAGTGTCCAGGTTTTAAGCGACATACAATTGAAAAGTTTTCATAGTATGGGATTTGATACTCTAGTCTGGTCTTCTAATACAGTATAAATCACCATGTTCTCTACACGACAATGTGTTGTGTATACAGTTCTTTGGTATCTGACATGTAAGTAATTTTTATTTATCTATAATTTAAATTGTTTTAGAAAACATGTTGTGGTCGTGTCGTACATGTAAGTATATTGCTTGTCCGCCGTCGGCTGTTTTGGCACAATTTTTGCTATTTTATTTAGGATTTTAGTCAACTTTAAAATGCGTTGTTTTTAAGTTAAATTTTAACAGAAATTTCTCGTCTCATTATGTCTATATAGTTGACAATACAAACAGGTAGGTTGCATACACACTTCAAAAGTTATAAGTGAAGAAAATAGCAAAAGTAAACAACGAATATGTCAATTACGGTGTACAGAAATATGTATTGGTTGAAGGAAAACATAAAACATTCAGAAATATGTTTTTACACTTTACAGAAGATGCATGGATCATAAATAAATTACTTTTAAATAAGAGGGAACAACTATAGTTGTCAAATTAAAGATAGACAGTATGGTTTTCAAGATTATTAACATGTCTTAGCCCAAAATGAGTAACTAAATCTGAAATTCATATAAATTTTGCATTTCAATGTTGATAACTTTAAACTATGTGTTATTTATCTGGACTCGGGGAGCGCCTAGGTTTACTATATTCTTACTTTGAACATTTCATGTGTGACAAAGTTAAAGCAATTCTTTACCCTTCTTTCAAACCGGTTAATAATAATAAAAGATTCAGCTTTATCTTACAAACAATAATATTTTACAAAGTGAAAGTTTATTCTAAACCTACAGCTGATTATCTCTTTTTGAATGAGTCTAAAATTCATTAACTTAAATCATCGTATCATTAATTCAAGAAGTGTTATTTATTTTAGTTTTTAAGATATTGATTTAATCTTAACAAAATCTAGTTATGCATATGAGAAATACTAACAATCTATTCTACTTTTTAAATGCTAATGAAATACATTTTTAATGCTATACTACTATTTAAAACAAGAAGGATAAGTGTTGTTCGAAACACATGTCCAGAGGAATACGTAAACAAACTCCTGTTGTGACTACGCGCACATTTTAAATGTTGGCAAGACTATTTTGTATTAATATTGGGTATGATTTTTGTCCATCATAACCATTACCATTACCATTCTAAACACTTTAAACAAGGTGATTGTCTGATTTTGTTTTAGCTTATCGCCTAAGCAGAAGAGTTTAGAAAGGCCAATAATAACTAACAATGGGTTATATATTTTAAGCTCAATGCACAAACTGTGCAGGCGCTATACAGACTAACCTTTTTATACATGTAGTTTAATAATTTTATGGCTATTATTTAACTCTTTGATAAGATCATACTAATGTGTTACACTGTTTAAATGAACGTTAGAGCTTAAAAAAGCTATTTTAAGGCTAGGCTAATATAAAATTGTTTTATATAGCAAGTAACGATTAGACCGTCTTTAAATCATTACGTCTTGCATAAATCATTTAATATAAAATTCCTATACTTAGATTCAATACAAAAACAGTTACTATTTTGTAGACTACTTTTTATGTTTAAGTTTGAATTTAACAAAACATTTAGATCTACTTGTACTTCATTTCACACTTTACACATTTACTACATTTATAAATAAAACATTGTAAAAGCTAAATCTGAAACATACTAAACAAGGAAACTATTTAAGTTAATATCCAAGTATGAAAATATAAGTTTGACTCACCTGATTGAAGATAAGGAAGACGAAATAAGTTTTAGTACTTTAATTCTCGAAGGCCAAATATCCATTGACAATAGAGATGTTGCTGACCGGGAATATGTCACATGACCATGGCACTCCGCCTCCCTGTCGTTCAATCAATCTTTACACCTTTATGTTAAACAGCCAATTGTTGAATGTTTTTTTGAGATGGTTTGACTTCGCGCACATTTTAAATATTGGCAAGACAATTTTGTATTATTATTGGGTATGGTTTTTGTCCATCATAACCATCGTAAATTT
>JAUMGZ010226088.1:0-11234 GCA_032359645.1 Pododesmus macrochisma
ACCCCTTTTTCTTCGCAAACTTGAAGCGGCTTCCCAAGGGGATGCTTCCTATAAAATTTGGTTGAAATCCATCCAGCCGTTCTTGAGAAAAAGTCGAAAATGTGAAAAGTTTACGACGGACGGACGATGGACAACGGACGACGGACGACGGACAGGATTTGTATGAGAAAAGTCCACCTTGGACCTTTGGTCCATATGGACTAAAAATTCACTTGCCTCTGTATCCTGTTTGTCTGTGCTGTATTCTCCAAAGTAAAGCCTGCAATGACCAGTCTGATGACCAATGGTCAGTGTCACTACATATGGCTTCTGAGAGCTGTTTAATGTAACCTTTCACAAGAGTAAGACCAGGTGTGATGGAGGTTTTACTTTCACTGCTTGTAGTAAACGTTTTTGTCACTAGATATGCCAAATTTCTAATATCAATATTCAGACTGATATATTGAGTCAAAGTTTCATTTTTTACGATACAAGCAACTGTAGTTAGTGGAACTGTTCGTAAATTCACATTCTCAACTACTTTGTTGATGACACTTGTTAACTTTGTTACAACAATGTTGAGATATTTTGTCCACTGTTCCCAAGGAAACTCAGTTCGTAATTGTTCCAGAAATGCCAAATTTAAATTGATTTCAGTATTGCAAAGTATACAAGCTTCAAATTTACCCAGATTATGACACATGTTTTTCAGTTCCAAGATTTTGTCCGAGGCTGCTTTTGAACTTTGACCCACAGTATTAAATTTCACCCATTTTGACAGAAGGTGTGTATCACACTTAACAGCTACACCAAGGAAAAGAAGTTGCAAGAACTCATTAAAATCTTCACTATTTGATACATATATTTTGTTCTCTACACGCCCTTCACAAAGAGCTATTTTATTAAGGATTACAGCATTGAAGAAAGAGTGGTGACAAAACTTTGGGTTGAGTTCATTGACAGAGAAGCCTTCTGTCCCCGATTGTGTAACATCCATTGGTGTAATTGTATTGTGGTCAAACAGACCTGACATTTCTACAGAACTAGTCAACAGTTTGCTGCAAATAAAGTCAACAAGCCACTTGCTAAATGTCATGTCGTCCTTGTCGATGGGGTCAGAGGTTACGTGATCCATGGCGTCATGAAAAAGATGTGATGCATACTTTTCATCCAGAATCAATAAGCTCTGAAATAAAACAAAAGGGAATATAGCTCATAATTGTTTCATAATGCAAATTCATGTACATGTATACTACCAATAAACTACACAGACACTGTTCATAAACATGTCATAGTCTGTAGTCTGTGAAACAGGGTACACAAATAAAT
This sequence comes from Pododesmus macrochisma, assembly GCA_032359645.1. Classification (NCBI taxonomy): domain Eukaryota; kingdom Metazoa; phylum Mollusca; class Bivalvia; order Pectinida; family Anomiidae; genus Pododesmus; species Pododesmus macrochisma. The sequence continues at coordinate 1,309 of JAUMGZ010226088.1, forward strand.
CTCAGACAATATAAAGTAATTTGTAATATGACTATTCCGTATAACTTGATTTAAATATTATGAACAGCTTTTATGGTCAACATGCATACCGGTAACTAAATATATGCTTTTTTAGAAATGTTATAAATTGTAGTAGAACAAAATTGTCAACTGAACAGATCCACCAATAAATATAATATCTATGAGAGGAAAAAACCCATTCTCTGTGGAAGATTATCTCGTCTACACCTCCAGGCCTATAGTTACAAATCAACAGTCATTATAGTAACCAGCAGACGCTCAGGAGAAAATGAACTAAGAATAGACAAGACCATTTTATAAATAAAAGATAGGAAGCCCAAGACACAAGCTGGTCACAAGGCAAACCATACAGATCTCCTGCTGGTTTTTGTGATTACATTTCAGCTAAAAAGTGAGAGAAAATATATCTTGATATGACATTTGCTAGTGAAAAGTCATATTCTAGATTTCAATCAACACCAAAGGTTTAAATACAGGTCATGGTCACCTACTATCAATTGAGATGCTATCTAGCTTCAACAAATAACTTGTATCAAAAGCTTTATAACTGTAGGCTGCATTATGGACCTAAACACAAAACTTAACACAAAGACTTAAGTCAATCAAGTGAAAAGTATATAGATCATAATTATATAAATTAAGTGAAAAACTACACTTTAAGTACAATAATGTCTTTTGATAAAAATGTAAGAGCTTTATCTTATTTCAATAAAAAAATTTACCACATAAGTGACACATTTCTGAAATGTGGTTCAAAACAGGGGTGAAAGGCTATAATTACTGAACTAAGTTGCCATATAGTTTATGGAATTGTCAGAATATGGAAACTACGCAAAACAAGAGGCCCATTGGGCCTTAATGTCCATCTGGTTTAAATGGGCCTATATGTAAATTGTTGTCATTTGACAACTTTTGACCCTAGGGTTATACCTTGAACAAAATCCATGCCCTTAAGTTACTTTAAACCAAAGCATTTAGCACTAGGCCTTCTAGTTTAAAAGAAGATTTTTTTTAAATTTTATCAAATTTTCACCATTTTGGCCCTAAAGGGACCCTCCCTGGGTAATGAGCCCCGTCATTTGAACAAATCTGAACCTCCTTTCTCTCAGGATGACATCTATCAAGTTTCGATGAAATTGGTCAAGTAGTTTTGGACAAGAAGTTGAAAACGTGAAAAAGTATCATATTTGAAATATATATAGTATTGAACTTTGACCTCAAAATGCATAACCTTATTTTACCCCAGGGTCACGCCTTGAACATATTTGGTTCTCTATTCCCTAGAGTTACTATAAACCAAAGCATTAGGCTGTAGGCGATCTAGTTTAAAAGTAGAAGGTTTTTGATATTTTGTCAAATTTTACCCATTATGGCCCCTAAAGTGGTGCCCCCTGAGGGCTGAGCCCCATTGTTTGAACAAATCTGAACTCGCTTTCCCTGGGGATGACTTCTTCCAAGTTTGGATGAAAATGATCGGGTTGTTTTGGACAAGAAGTCAAAAACATGAAAAGTTAACATGTTTGCATTATATATAGTGTTGAACTTTGACCCCAAAGCGTGTAACCTATTTTTGATCCCAGTGTCCCTTCTTGAACAAACTTGGTTCTCCATGCCATAAAGTTACTACATACCAAGGCATTAGGCTCTAGGCCATCTAGTTTATAAGACGAAGATTTTTGACATTTTGTCAAATATCCCCCCTTTTTGACCCCATAATGTTGCCCCCTAGGGGCCAAGCCCCATCATTTGAACAAATCTGAACTCCCTTCCCAAAAGGATGATATCTACCAAGTTTAGATGAAATTAGTCTAGTAGTTTTGGACAAGAAGTGAAAAATGTGAAAAGTTTATAGATTTTTAAAGTGTTGAACTTTGACCCAAAAACGGGTAGCCTTTTTTTTGACCCCAGGGTCACGCCTTGAAAAAACTTGGTTCCCTATACCCTAAAGTTGCTTAATACCAAAACATTAAGGTCTAGGCCTTCTAGTTTATAAGAAGATTTTTGAAGTTTTGTCAAAATTTCCCCCTTTTGGCCCCCTAGTGGTTCACTTTGGGGCCCAGCCCCTTCATTTGGACAAATCTGAATCCCCTTCCCCTGGGAATACTTCCTACCAAGTTTGAATGAAATTAGTCCAGTGGTTTGGGAGAAGAAGTCGATAACGTGAAAAGTTTTGACGGATGAGAGACAAGATTAGTATTTTGAGTAGTTTGCCTTGCATATTTTGAGGTAATAATAAACACTTTATTTGAATGTAATACTTTATGAATTAAGTAATTCTTCTGATGATTGTGTGCTATCACACCATTTTTAGTATTCAAGGAACACTATTGAATGGTTTAAAAGGTAGGAAGGATTAACTTTGATCACCTTTTTGCCTTTTCATTTAAAAACATTAAAGAGTTGCACCAAAGGAGAAGGAAAGATCTAATGCTGTACCCCTGCTGAAAAATACCTTCAACATATGTTTACAAACCTGCAACAACACCATTTAAAACTTTTGTAGCTAAAATCCACATGAAAATGTGAGTACCATAATATCTGGTTTTGCAAAGTCATCCGAGGCATTTGGGCAGATATGGGCAACACTATATGACCACTATTTCATGTTCTGGGGCACAATCATGCTTCACAAACTTTTGAGAGATATCTAGAACTTAATTACATAATAATATATTTAATTGGGTTAAAATTAAATAAAAATTTGACTTGGTAGTGCAAGGATAACGATTTTCTGTGTGATTCCATTTATAGTCACCATGACCTAGATATTGACTGGACAACTTTTATTTGTTAACTCCTTCCAGGTATCATGGAACAGAGTACGCCTATACAGCTTGGTGAGAGCCAAATGAAAAATAAACTTGGTAGATCAAGAGCATTAGAGCAACGACAAGGATTTTCTATGTGATTCTATATATAGTAATGGTGACCTAGATAGTGACCATATGACACTCCTTGTTTTAATTGTGACACCCTGATCTCCATACCTACGTATGGACGGGCAGACATGGGTAACACTATATGCTTCCCCCGCTTTCATGGCCAGGGGCATATAACAATTAAATTATATAGGACTATAAACTTCAAAAAAAAATTTACCACTTTTCTTTGAACAGCCACAGGGTTCTCATAAGTCTGCAACGGTCAAAACAGAAGATAAATTAATACATGATATATTGACTTGCTTACTCGTAAAAACAGCTTGTACCAGCCACATTTCTCCACAACTATGTAATACACCATTTTGTTCAAGGGAGGTAATATGTTGCAAAGCATTTCCAATCTCGAAAGATTAATCTCCCCTTGTGTATGATCTTTTGTTTTGTTTTTGGAGATGTACTCTGTTGAAATGGTCTTGTACAGAAGCAAATCATGAATTTGTTGATGCCACCAATCCTGAAGAAAGGGTTAAAAAGACACTTAATGTATATATTCAAATAGTTTTATGGTTCTGACACCAAATATAGTTATTCTTAATAATTATGTTGTTCTCTTCCTGCCAGTTAGAAATCTTCCTTGAAATCTTCATTGAAATTGCATTAAATTATTCAATTATGATGGATTATTTTTAAATACTATGTGTGATCATATAATTTTTTTTAAGTGTTGTGCACTTCCTCATACCAGTACATATATCTATCTGTCCCAAAGTTTTAAGTTCCTATCTAAAACAGTGAAGGAGGAGTTACAGGGTAAGACAGATGGACGGACAGATGCCAGAGAAGATCACAATATTCCTGCTTTTCTTCAAAAGCGAGAGAATAATAAACTGCATAGATGTTGCAGACTTTCTGGTATAACTGCAGCATGTGTCATAGACAAATTTATCATGGAGTGCTAGCTTAAAGTGTTCTCCCTAGGCCCTTTTAACGCCATGTTACCATGGTGCTATAATTTGACACATGGTGCTATACTTTTCAAAAGTCAACATGTTTACAGGTGCCATGGTGCTATAATGTTTATGACATTGTCCTATGGTTTTGTTTTCATCAATCCCCATGTTCTATTATAAAAAATAATATCTGAAACAAAACAAAAACAAAAAAACAATTACAAAGAATTATAAAATAGTTTTCTTTAATGTTTGAAATTTTACTTACAAAAATATATATATGTATCAAAAATATCACAAAGTTTGGATTTTATACTTTAAAGATGAAAGGATATCTATGAGTGTTATAAATGAAGTATATTATTATACTCTTTAGAAAATATATGTATGGTAGAGGAGTAATCATTATAGTTAACTATAAACCTTCTCCTCGACACTGTGATCATCTTCTAACCCTGTACATATCTCCATGACAACATGACACATCTGAGAAACATGATCGTAAACTTTTTTTCTCTCTGAAGGAACTTTCTTTGCAGCGTCCAGCTAATTAAAGATACAAAGAGTATAAGTTTACACAATATAGATATAAAATAATATGCACATGCAGAACATTATTTTATATTTATGTTACAACTCAAACCACATTCTATGTACCTACGGACAGTCACCAATGTTCATTTATCAATGAATGTAATGGCTCCACTTGCCACAATTATCATATTGTTAAATTTGACTAGTCTTGGGCATCGTACTAGTGTCTAACAATGCAGACTGCTAATTATCTGACTCTTGCAACGCCTATATTTAGTTTAAGAATTTTTTGGGGCCGGGGTAGATTCCAAAATATTTCAAACAAGAGGCCCATGGACCTTAACGGTCACCTGAAATTGTAGTTTGTTAATGTAGATTAATAAATGGCCATGTTAAAATTTTACTCCTGCACGGATGTTAATTGATCGATGGATCTGACCTTAACATTCTGGGGACAGCTATAGTAATTTGGGGACAGCATAATATTAAGTCAAATTTGGCACTCAAAATATTCTTCGCATTATTTTCTTCAACTGCCTAATGCACATGTGTATACAAAAAGGCTACCTTTTTAAGATAATTGGCATTTTCAGTCTTCAAAAGTGTCAGTGACCTTGACCTTTAATCCCATGACCTTTAATTTTTGTCAAAATATTCTTTGCATTATTTTTTATAACTTTCTTATACATATGTGTATACCAAAAGTCTACTGTTTTGATAACAATAGCATTTTAAGGCTTCTAAAGTGTCTATGACATTGACCTTTGACCCCTGTTACCTTGAAGCTTTGTCAAAATATTCTTCACATTATATTCTTCAACTTTCTAATACACATAAGTATACAAAAAGTCTACTGTTTTGGAGATAATTTACGCTTTCAGTCTTCATAAGTGTCACTGTCACTGACCTTGACTTTGGACCCCATGATCTTGAAACTTTGTCAAAATATTTCTCGCTTTATTTCCTACAACTCTTTAATACATATGTGTATACAAAAAATCTACCACTTTTGAGAAAATTGTCATTTTCAGTCATCCGAATTGACCGTAACCTTTGACCACTGAGACCTTGAAACTTTGTCAAAATATTCCTCACATTATTTTCTACAACTCTCTTATACATATGTGTATATAAAAAGTCTACCATTTTGAAGAAAATTGACGTTTCTAGTCTTCTGAAGTGTCAGTAACCTCGACCTTGGCCCTATGACCTTGAAACTTTGTCAAAATATAACTTGCATTATTTCCAACAACTCTCTTATACATATAAGTATACAAAAGGTCTACTGTTTTTGAGAAAATGGCACTTTAAGGCTGCTGAAGTGTCTGTGACCTTGACCTTGAATCTTTGTCAAAATATTCCTCACATTATTTTCTACAACACTCCATTATACATATAAATATACAAAATGTCTACCGTTTTAGAGAAAATTTACATTCTTCAGAAGTGACAGTGCCCTTGACCTTGGACCCCATGACCTTGAAACTTTGTAAAAATATTTCTCGCATTATTTCCTTCAACTCTTTTATTCATATGTGTATACAAAAAGTCTATAGTTTTTGAGAAATGAGCACTTTCTGTCTTTCAATGTGTCCATGACCTCGACCCTGTGACCTTTTCGAAAAACAGATTTTCAAAATGGCTGCCAGTAGCCGTCTTAGATGTCTGACCAGTCTGAAAAATTACAAAACACTTTTCAGGACAGTATACTGAACATCCCTGTGAAGTTTTAATGAAACCCCTACAGCAGAACTTGAGTTTAAGTTCAAAATAGAATTTCAAGATGGCTGTCATGGACAGACTGGAAAAAAAACAACACTTGGTCAGGACCTTGTACTGAACATTCTATGAAGTTTCAATGAAATCTCATCAGTAGTATTTAAGTAGTTTAAGTTCAAAATGTAATTGTTAACGCACAAAAGTCCCTATATATCACACAGAATTTGAAAACAAATGATATTTTGGTTGTGTATTGGAACTCTCTAGGATGAGATTTGGAACTCTCTAAGATGAGATTTTTTCACCTGATTCAGTCAAAGAACTCTTCTCGATTTCACTAAAAATGAACACTTGATTTTAAAATAGCTGTCATAGCATCAATATATGTCATTGTTGGAGCATCATACCGATGTTTTTTGGTTACAATAATGTCAAAGTACTGTAGAATCAGAAAATTTCGTTGTGGTTTTAATTTTGTTTGTTTCGTGGTTGCAAAAGATCAACGAAATTGAAACCATGACGAAATTTTTCACATACCTTCCAAAAAGAACACCTTAAGTATTTTCAACGAAATTTTGTGTCAACGAAATCGCTTTATTTTCAAAACAACGAAATTTTAGCCCAACTTATATTTCTGATTCTACAGTATTGATAACTGCATAAGAAATAATTTGACAGGTCAAAACAAAAGATGAATGACACTGATTCCGAGTGCTTATAAGATCTAGAGTCAATGCTGAAATATTTGCTTTGTCAAACATGAATAATGCAGAAATGTGTTCAAGTTTGAACTTTCGAAACATCGGTACCAGACATGCAGATGGTCCACATTTCAATTCTTGCATGCATACATATTTTTTTAATTTATTATTTAGAGACCTTTATAGATGTATTTGAACGCAATAATTTCAAGTTTATTTATATTTTATAAAAAATTTCTTCATTTCAAATAATCACATGACGGTCGTGTATAAAGCCAAAACAGCTCAAATGGCTTCATGTATATACACGATTGTTAATTATACAGTCATTTGGTAATCAAAACTACTACTTTCAAGACCATTTGGAAAATAAAACATGAAAGATATTACTGTTTAGTTTAAATGTACTAAAAACCTTGTCTAAGCACTTTAAATGGAACTTTGTGTGTCAGCTTGGCTCAGGTAATGAACGGACTGCACTCTATAGCTACTGGACGCAAATGTATACTTAACCGGCAGCTACTTAGGATTTTTTCAGAGATTTACAAGACTACATGTATCTCCGATCTTTAACATCATTTTATTATTATTATTTAAATATATATATATATAAAAATTGCATTTCCAACTTGTCCAAATTTTTATAATAAGAATGGCAAACAAAGATTTCTTTATTTTCTTTAATTATATCACAGACCTGTATCATATTAGATCTGTTGTTTTTAGTGTAGTAGTAGCATTATAGTTATTGTCATACAGGCATATGGGTCGTTAACGGCAGATTTACCTTAGCCAAAACTAGCTGACAAACTAAGTCCAAAAATGCATTTCAACATTATTTTTCATAAATTTTGTTTTAAAAAAATGAATATCCATACTTTATTTTTAATATGGTCCTGAAAATAGCATTTTTATTACCAATTTACTGAATATTTAGCGATTGTGTATATAGCCATTTGCGGGCTTTTGACTGTCGTATATATCATACCTGTCAACTCACCCGATTTGTCAAGGTCACACCCGGAAACAAGACCCGCCACCCAGAAAAAATCATTTCACCTGATTTTTTATTCTATGACCAAAAAAGACCAGAATTCTTAAACATCAAAATGAAAGTCAAATCTCAAGTCTCGTTTTAGATGTGCCCCTCAGACTTCATGGATGTATTGAAGAGAGACATCCAAATGTACAGTGTTTACATTGTGTTTTTTACAGTCAACTGTAGGCTGTCAAATTATTTGAAAGGTGTAAATAAGTAATTATAGGTGACAATGTCAGTGTCGAGTTGACAGACAATGTGCTTTGACGCGTGACTAAGACGGATTATTGTTTGGACATGTAACAATGCTGGTAAATTGTTTGGTACTTATCGTTATGAATATTTGTTGTGGTGAGTTACTTTAATGTTTTTGAGATCTTGACTTGATACATTTCATGTACTTGTTTTTTCAAAATAACCATTTATAAATCATTATAACAAAGTTTTGCGGTGCAATAGTTTCAGTTTATTATGGACACGTTTTTGAGGTCTTGAAGTGTTAACAAAGTTGATCAGATTACTTAATAATACTTTCTAAACAAGAAGGATTCAATACGCAGCATCGTATACCAGCGTCAGCAGACATCGGTGCGGTAACCGCCAGTTACACAAAGTGAAAGTAGATTATTATCTCGGACACGTGGTTTGTTTACCGGTGTTTATGTCTTTGTTGTTAGTTTATATCTGTTATAATGGTTCGTGCATGTACCTGTTTATTCAGTAGTAATATCGCCGAATGAAGAACAGCTATTTCTGCACTGTACTTCAACTGTTTATCATATTTTCGCGATTCCATTGTGGAAAAAACGAACACAGTATGTCAGCATTTGTTAGCACTTATCTCCCTCTACATTGAAGAGTTCCAAAGTCAGAATTGACTTTTTTTATAAACTTTTAGGGCATGATTTCATACCTTAAAGGTAATTGTAAAGCATAGTATTAAGTTCTTTGATATAATGGTCATCTGGGTAGTGCAATAAATAAACGATTTATTTGAGCTATCATGATTGTTTTCATAAGAGTTGTTTTCCTAGTGGAACAAGATTCCTATATTGCTATGCATTTATTAGTGACTTAATTTTTTTCTTTACTTTTTTAGGCGGAGTCTCCACCACTGCCCAACCACAACATGGAAATCGGCCTATAGGCCTATCTCGCTCGTCAGATCAACACTGGAATATGGAGCCATCAAATGGGACCAATTTCTTCTGTCGGAAATTGACAAGCTGGAGAGGATTCAAAGGAAGGCTGCCCGATTTATCATGCGCGATTACAGAACAAGAACCCCTGGATGCGTTACTGACATGCTCAGGGACTTGGACCTGCAAACATTACAACAGCACAGAAAGGAGCTACGCGCCTGACCTTCCTGTTCAAGGTGGTGGAGGGGTTGGTACCGGCTATACCATCTCAGCCTGATCTTAAACAAGTGAGAATTAAACGCAAAGTGTCAGCAAGGAATTTTGAAGACTTTATCTCAACAAATATCGTTGAAAATAGTGTAGCCGTTGTTTCCAAACTATTACTGCAAAAACAGAAAAACTCAAGAACTCTTATTTTCCCAGGACTATTATAGACTGGAACGACCTACAGTACGAACAAGTCCTTGCAAAATCTGTGGAGATTTTTAAAGCTCGTCTCCACACGGACTAATACTTTTACATGCGCTCTTCCCTTCCGTTGATCATATGCCAGAAGTGGTTTTTCAATGTACTCATACAGATACAGATACAGAAAATCACAATCGCTATCATCCATATCATCCATCAAAACAAACGACTTCTCCACTCTTTACACTACCATACCGCATGCTAAGCTAAAATCTAGACTCCAAGATCTAGTATGCAAAACAGGCAACTGCAGGTATAAATACATTATAGTTTAAGGCACGACAGCATACTTTGTCAAAGGCGATTCGGATGCAAAAAATTCACTGAAGACGATGTTGTTAGTATGCTGAATTTTCTTATCGACAACATATTTGTTGAATTTGGGGCTCCAGGTTTTCCAGCAGACTATTGGAATTCCAATGGGGACTAATTGCTCTCCGCTACTAGCGGACCTATTTCTGTATTCATAT
>JAUMGZ010226099.1:0-21541 GCA_032359645.1 Pododesmus macrochisma
TATAACATGAGACGAAATATGTTATCTTCGCTCTGGAAGTAATACGTTAAATGGCAAATCGTAGTCAAAAGAGGACATATTTATTATGATAATAAGAAAAAAACACATGCCATGCATAAACGGAAATTGGGACAATCCACCGAAACACAAACACAACAAGCAGTTTAAGTATATCTGCACATACTATTTATACTCTATCATTCTTCAAATTGCAATTTGTCAAAATTGTTTAAATCTATAGCTATCAATCATTTCATGAGCGTAGATATAAACATCGTAGGCACATTAATTGTAGTTCAGTAAGAATCACTCTTGTTCCAGCGCGGTACTCTTGTATAAAAGTGGTTTCATATTTTGGAGTTTTTCACAATATCCAAACTTTATTTGGTGATTTTTCCGTCTCCAGTTTCTTCGATTCAGATATTATCCATCTTCTCTTTCAACTTATACTCGAAATATAATAAATTTCGATTAATTAAATTGTTTTATTTCATCTATTTTCTATATTATTTTCTTTCCATTCTTTTTCGATGACAACTCACCAAAGCGCTACACGGAATGGCGATCTACAATGTTCTTATGTTTGCAAAAACGAAGCAAAGCTATTCCTTATAATCTGCAATTTGCAAAGAATGGAACAGCGAAATTTTCATTTTATTGCCATTACTATGTAACTTTTACATTTGGTCTTTATGCCGAAGAACTTAAATGCTGAAAGTAAATAAAGAATTGAATACAGAATTTCGACTTGTGGCAAGAGGCTTAATTTACATTCGATATTAACCATATGGGTTTATTCAAGTGTAATATTGATTATATGTATAAACCATGAGGGCTGAAACTGACCGCTGGAAATAACTTGGTGGTCAAGCATGATATCAATCAACGCCATAGTTATTAAACACGTAGAAAAACTCAAACATCGTGTTTGTTTGGCCACATCTGACCACTTCAACTGTTATCAACTTGTGGTCAGTGTTCTGATAAATGCCTAGTGGTAATATATACAGCACAGTCACGCTCCCAACAGTAAACAAACAAGGACAAACACTAACAGCTGGACGCAGTGACCGACTTTTACAATCGGAACTCCTCTGTCGATATTCTGAGAAAACGTTTTAGCGTCGTCCGAGGTGTTCCGAATGCGATTTTAAATGCACCGAGCTATCAGGGACGAAACACTGTTAATTGTTCGCCGGACACGCGATCATTGACCACTCAAACATAAATAACAGTACATACCAACCATTTAGTACTAATACAAATAAAACCACATGTCAATGTCCCTATGTTCAACAGAGACCACACGTGTGTTAAATCGATATATCTTCTATTATAACACGTTTGATTTAGTTATATTGTACAGGTGTTGACGACGTTTGTTGTTTTAATATTGCAAAACATTTTAAACAAAAAGATCGAAAGATTCGTATTTCAGTCACAGTCATGAGCGTCTTGTAAGAACGTTGACCACAGATAACTGTTAACATGTAGTGTAAGTGGAAATATTCTTACCACTAAAAAGTCGAAAACAAAATTCTTTAAAATGTCAAGCAGACAATGTTTTGATATAACGTTCATTGGCTAACAAACTGATACCATATAACATTATAACATGCCAACTGAAACTTATATCTAAAGAAAATGAACATTTGTGAAATATATAGGACAGTTAAAATTTGTTTATAACATCGTGATTTGTGGAAGCGTGTTGCCTCAACACCGCAATTTGTGCAAGTTAACTCAACGCCACCGCGATTTGTGGAGGTGTGCTTCATCACCACCGCGATTTGTGCAAGTGTGCTACATCACCACCGCGATTTGTGCAAGTGTGCTGTATCACCACCGTGATTTGTGCAATTTTGCTATATCACCACCGCAAGCTATGGAAGTGCGCTACATCACCACCGCGATTTGTGCAAGTGTGATACATCACCACCGCGATTTGTGCAAGTGTGCTACATCAACACCGCGATTTGTGCAAGTGTGCTTAACCACCACCGCGATTTGTGTAAGTGAACTACATCACCACCGCGATTTAGTGTACAAGTGTGCTACATCAACACCGCGATTTGTGCAAGTGTGCTGTATCACTACCGCGATTTGTGCAAGTTTGGTATATCACCACCGCAAACTATGGAGGTGCGCTACATCACCACTGCGATTTGTGCAAGTGTGCTACATCACCACCGCGACTTAGTGTACAAGTGTGCTACATCAACACCGCGATTTAGTGTACAAGTGTGCTACATCACCACTGCGATTGGTGCAAGTGTGCTACATCAATACCGCGATCTGTGGAGGTGTGCTGCATCACCACCGCGATTTTTGAGGGAGATGTTTTTTTCACTCGTTCACTGTTTCCAGAGAAGACCATATTTTAATGTCCACTGTTTGGCTGTTGTCATTAAGAATTTTTTTTAAGTGCATTCTTGTAGTTAGCGAGGTTAAGAACAGGGGAGTTTAGCCCCATGAGCCCGTCACCTTTTATATTTACAACGGCGCTTTTACTGAGATCTGTCAACACGTATAATGGCAAACCTGTTCAGAAAAACATACTGTACTTATAAGTCGGGGTCAATATAGTAACACACGTCATCGTAGTCACACATCTGGGTCAAGTTGTACCGTTATATAACATTGCGAGTGATACGGTGCATACTAATGCGAGTATTAACTAATTTATTACACAAGATCAAGCGGACCAATAAATAATGTCACTACATGTTGACCCCGACTTTATCGTTAATACACAGATATAGCCGACAGCGGTGTAAGTTTGACCGAATTACTATGTCTTGTTCCGTATATACTTGTAGACGAGGTGTGCATATAAGCTTTAGAAAGCAGGTGTACGCTTAAGGTTTCTAACTTGTAACAGCAAAAGTCAAATAATTTCAATTATTGTTAATAATAAAAATACATCCCGAAGTATCAATATCTTAATAAAGCAAATATTGCATTTGATATAAACACTTATTAAATTCAAATACATCGTAAAAGAGTACAAACATTTTCTCAATTCAAATGTATCATATAATAAAATGTATTTTGTTGATGGTAGACCGTAAAAGTGTCGAATTCAAAATGCGACTTTTCTAAGCCCCGCCTTTTATCTACCGAGAAGTCAACAAAGACATTGCTTGCTGACTCCTAGAAGTCCTAGTTAAACGAATCCCGATCTTTCTGTACAATACACATCATAAGGCCTTCAAATGACTTGACCTATTGGACATATTCGAGAGAGAGTCTTTGAATTTTGTTGGATACAAATGTTTTGTTTAAAAATGAATATTAATTCTTTTGTCAGATAACAGGAATTGAAGTTAGCAGTGGTATGACTTGTTGATAATACTGTTATATAAGACAACGTAACGTTACAACCAAGGTACAACTACAAGTTACTATTGTGTAGTTTTTTTACGTTTCACAACTTCGACTTGATATCATCATCGTTATCAAACATGCATTGTTGAACCATCCAATAATTACTTTTCCAACGATCATTTATTTTATACGGGAATGATTAATTTAACCATGTATGATAAAGGTGTACATTGTGAACTATAAACGGTTTATTATATACGGGAATGATTAATTTAACCAGGTATGATATAAGTGTACATTTTAAACTTTTTTTTAACATGTTGATAACTATTACAAGAGCTGGTATATATGGTGAACCTTGACAGGTATTTTACCTGAGTCATCATCTGTCTCCGATAGATACCTTTATCTTTGTATAGATATACATTTTACAGGTATGCTGAACTTAAACACAATTGCTTGATAAGTTGTTTACATGATAACAGTGAAATGCTATTCCGTCGTGTTCGTTTTCTAGATAATCAATTTTATATACAGTTATAATACATATGTGTAACACGTGTCTCTAACTCATCATTTACTGAATGCTGACTCAGCGTATCTCGCAAGGACGGGTCAGTACACGTATGTGGTCAAATCAAGTTCAACTCAACCAAGGGACAATAATTCTTATTTAGCCTAGGATTCACTAACCACTCCATAAGCTATGAAGTCTTAAATTCATTTAAACATTAGCTTTTGTTTTTTTATAAGAAAAGTTCTGATTTTTTTTCTTTTTGAGATGTGTTCTCTCTAAGACTAAACTACGTTTTACCTGAATTACTGACAGTTGTTCCTTTATATGTTGTATAAGAACATCAGTTACATAGGACATAGTACGTTGACCTGTCTAGTAAATGTGTCGCCACCTTGTCAATTTGCTGATGCGACACATTTTGTTTATAATAACTAGATAGTACGCACGGTGATGACAGATATAAGACTAGTTACCGTCCCCGGTTTCCTGTTTTAGTTGAATTATTATGTGCGCGTCCTGGTTTTCTTTTAGTTTCTCCGGACTTATATCTTTCTTCCTTTTTGTATTTTTGTATATATACGTACATTTTTCGTGTGAACAGATAAGTGTGGTTCAACAAATACACATTTTGAATATTAAATTGTTGTGTTTGTTGTATTTGTTATTGGGGTTTAGGGTCCCTTTACGCGTGTAAATGTCATATCGAGACGGCGTCTGCGTGCGACAGTGCGCATTTATGGCGACTTTATAGTGCTGTCTCACTGAAATATCACGCAGAGACACATTGACATGATATTTCATTCGGTCATATTAACCTGCCACCAAGCCAACCAGTCCTCCTTCTACCCATGATTAGTCATACATTACCATTATAAATATGGTCATCGTTTGCTAGAGATTAACTGTAAATGACTTCTATAAACACGCATATATCATACAGGTCAACTACCACAGTGGTCAGTACGTGTGAAAACCACAGACAGAAATAGAGAGAGAGAGAGAGAGAGAGAGAGAGAGAGAGAGAGAGAGAGAGAGAGAGAGAGAGGGAGGGAGAGGGAGAGAGGGAGAGAGAGAGAGAGAGAGAGAGAGGGGGAGGGAGATGGGGAGAGGGACGGACGGAGGGAAGGAGGGAATGTTTTTATAGTATTTTGTCACTGATACATCAACCCGCTGACACATTTACATGCTACTTTACTCGGTCACATTTTCCTGACACCGAGCAAAACAGTCCTCATCCTACCAAGTAATGCTGAATTCTTAACAAGGAGCGAGAAGATTGCCTAATATTTAAAGTCTTAGGTTTGACGCGGCCGGGAATTGAACCCGTGCCTACCGGATCACGAGGCGAATGCTCTATTTCACTGAGCCACCGTGCCGTTGCATTATAACTTTATAATCCTAATAAGAAGGACATATTATAGCGTGATTCCACAAATAAACACATACTTTGACCTGTTTAGTTGTTTTTCCTGCTTATCATATCGCCATGTCACCATTTATCATGTTAACTATTGCCGACAGTCATTTGCTCTAACCGCATTACTTTATCATTATCGAGCAAAATTTGTTATAATGATCACACGATCATGGTGTTGTTATTCACACATAACACATAAAATACATGTCCATCGTTCATCAAAGAATAACAGTAAATGGCTTCTATTTATAGGCTTACGTCATTGAGGTCAACGAATTCAGTGGTCATTACTTGTGGAAATCACATATAGGGAGATGAAATTAAAACTCGGCAAAATGCATTGACAAACCAACACCAGCCGCATCAAACAATTCATACCCTGAACACAAAACATACACAAAAACCAATTATTTGAAATAACGTTCACCGCCGCAATTCTCAAGGTTAACCAGGTGGTGTGGCTAAACTTTAACTTCCCACTTCAAGTAGGCATATAATTCATCATCTAGATTGGTCAAACTGTATATTAGAGTTGATATGCACATCCTGAACTCATTTTTTTGGACAAGTGTCTATCATATACATTGTGTATGTTTCATTTGAAAACACCTCACATAGCATTGTAATGTTATATATTTAATACTTATAGATGTACATTATATGCAAATTATTATTACACGAATTTAACCATTTATCTTCTTTAGATCACTATTCCGGACACTTGCAGATCGATCCAAGTTGATGATTGAACCAACTAATACTGAAGATTTTAGTGCTATTTTTAATTGTTGTTAAAATAATAAAATGTTTCACGGATCGAAAATACAATTTTTTGTCAAATGACCCAGACATGCATTGAAAGGGGTCGTAAAACTCAAATAAAACAAACAAACAAACGAACAAACAAACAAACAAACAAACAAACAAACAAACAAACAAACAAACAAACAAACAAACAAACAAACAAACAAACAAACTTATCAACAATTGAATGAACAACTGCCCCGCTATGCTACTATATAAACAGTGTAAAGAAAAAGCGTGACCCTCAAGTAAAAAACAACAAATACGCGCGCTCAAAATGATCCGTATTTTTTCAAAGACCTTGTTCATACAATTAAGCATACATCTTTAAGCATAATCTATTACTACATTGATTGAAACTCTAAGTCCATGCGAACTCTCTCTCTCTCTCTCTCTCTCTCTAGATATAAGTTATCAAACGTACACTGCCAGTAATCACAAAGCTCGTCCATCAAGCAATTAAATATGACTACGTCATGCAGACAGAAACTTAGACCAGCTACTGATTGAAGTATAATGGATTTCCAAGAACGTGTGCTCTCGGTGTGTGGTAATCACAAAGGAGCGCTGCCGATTAGGTCGAAAATTGGACCGTTTCTAACGAAGGATAGTCACTGTAATACATTATCATTAAAGGCCTCTTTTCTTTTTTCTCGTGTTGAACCAATTGTTTGCGCATTATTGATAAACTCGAATTTCCATTTCCATCCCGTCATTTTCATTATTATCGTATCTCACAATATGACACAGAAAGTGCTGACGTCACAATGAGACACAAGAATTGTTGACGCGACGTTGAACCTTATATTTATTAAACCAATCAACAAACAAACAAGATATTCTCATTTACATATCAACGGTGGTACAGAGTTAGAACGTTTGCTTCGTGATTTGGTAGGCGAAGGCCCAAGACGTTAAAATCAGTTAATCTTCTTACTCCCTGCAAGGCGCTTATCATTCCTGGGTAGGGGGAGGACTAGTTGGCTCGGTGTCAGGATAATGTGACCGCGTGAAGAAGCACGTCAATGTGTCTGCGATGATTCAATGAGACAACACTATAAAGTCGCCATAAGTGCGCACTGTCACAAGCAGACACCGTCTCGATATGACCTGAAATGAGTTGAAGGGTCGTTAAACCCTATTTAAACCGAACAACAAATAACAAGACCTTCCAATTCACAACACTTAACAATCACTCACGAGGATCAACAGCACTGTCAAACGCAGGGCAAAAAACAGGCGGTTTAGTGCGGATATCCTAAATAAGTTAATTCAAATTTGCAAAACTTTTACACTTTGTCATCTCCCTGTCAATACAGGAAACGTGATACAAACAGATTACCGTTAATGAAGTCTTAAGAATACATTGCATGCATCGCTGTCTTGAGTTTCCTACAAAACCTGTTACCATTCAACGGAGAATCTGGATGTGCCAAGAACATTAGGAAAACTAGATCGCGGAGTACCTCAACAATGTTTAGGATAGACAGATGAACTAAGTGAGAGTTCGTATCACCCTCCAGGAAAGTGCTATCGACTTATATGCGTTATATGTTACCACTTCAGCAGCTATAAGGACAATCATAATCAGACTTCTAAATAGACATTTCTAATGACAATTCATCAAAAGTTTTAATTTTATTGATTTCATTTCAGATTTAAGATTAAGGCAGATAATAAAAGTCAGAACTTCTAACTCAAATATTTACCATTTATACATTTATACATTATACAGAGGATTATACATAATACGTAATACAAACTAAAATGTTTTTCATACAGAATTATAGACGGCATAGGCCGTGGTTAAACAGTAACAGGTGTCAAGGCAGTAAAAATCATCACACTTCGGTATAAAGAAGGAGGAGGGGAGGAGTGTTCAAAGTGGAAATTTATATATATATATTTTCACATGTAATTCAATATTTGGTTGTTTTAGGTTGCGCTTTATTTGTTCAGATAAGTATAAGCATGTTCCTTCGACCTACTTAAGTGTGGTTTCATATCCCCGGAGATGTTTTGGTAAGTTTCGTCTGATACCCCCGAGGAAGCTTTTGTTTAGTTTATCCACATAGAAGAAATCATAGCCACAGTAAATTGGAAACACGATATTTTGACATGTGACCAATCGAGACCAGCACTTCACGCGCCACCCGCACTGCACGCGCCACCAGAGTTATCAATAACCAGTCATTGGCAGACCGTCAAGCATTTATCATGCATGGTGCATTACTGGTCTTGTAACTTTAATGTCTCTAATGCAGGATCTATGTTTGAGACTTGAACATCGCTCTTTGTAAAGATCTGTGCTGTTTGGAACGATGTCCAGAATGGCGTTAGCTTTTGGCATTTCTACATAAATAATGTCCGAGCTCAATCATTGTATTTATGGCAACCACGTTATAAAGAATACAATTTAGGAGTTCGGGCGATAAAGACAATTTCTGTTATTTCTAAAGACTTTCATGGATATCTGTAGAGATTTCTGGCTTAATGAATTATAGTGCAATGTGTTTCTAGTTAATCTTTATGCGGACATTAATCTACGGTTCCTCGTTATGATGTGGGGCACGTGTACTTTCCGGCCACGGTGCTAACGATTTATCACATCACGTGCAGTGCCTACCTGCATTGTCTCATGGAGTCGATAGTCTGCATTGAAATAAAACATTCCGTTTTTCATCATATCAATAAAACCATAAACAATTATATTGTTTGTATTGAATGAATGAATGGTTGCATGCATGTATGAATGGATGGATAGATGGATGGATGTCGATATAGGAAAACGAATGTTTATTCAAATGAAAGAATCATTCTACAGATGAAAGAATTAATCGCCACATTTGCTTTGATTTGTGTTGTATTAGTATTTCGTACATTCCGTTAATCGTAGCATGTCGATCGCCAACAATTCCACGCACGAATCGGCGATTGACCAGTCCGGGCTGTGCATACACATAACATTTCCCCACAGTAACGATCCGCCACTGTGATACAGGTAATTCCTAATGGATAAGTACAATGAGTATATATATATATTTAATTCAGCTTTGGTCACTTTATACAATTCTGAATCCCAATGTCGCCTATAGATGCTATATGTAAGTAACTGGTGTGTTGTATCGCGAAAAGAAGATTTTGAAAAATTGGTTTGTTTTTTAAATGGACGCGGAGTCTTATCGATTGTTGTCATTTTTCTATAGCAGGTTCCGCAACGAAATCTGGTGGAACATTCAAGGGCTTCAGTGCAACCTCTGAGGCAATATTGGATAAAAGGACGGGCTAACTCAAACTTTATTTGATAGAAGCAATTGTATTTAATTTCTTTCCCGGAGCTGCTTAAGTATCCAGAAATATCCAATTTCTGTCTGCATGTACAAAGCATGTCACGTTGCCATTTCCCAATATCCTGGTAATCACACACAAGTGATGGGCCGATAATCGGTTATAATTGATTAGTTAGTAACTGATATGCACCAATTCCGATAATCGATTTTGAAACTCAATAATCGATGATCGGTTGAACTATAAATATTATTTATTTTCTTTGTTTTATAGAGCATATTGTCCTAGTTTCATTAGTCATTGGTTGTCTAATGATTATATCAATAGAAGCTATGATAACATTTTTTTCGAATTCTTATTCAATAATGCCTATCGTTAAATAATTGATTGATATTTCAAGTGGTCAAAAGAACAGTCAGAAATTGTAAACAAAAGAGGAGAAACCATGTTAAATAAAACATTTGATTAAACCAATTATTAATCGGTAAAAATGCATCGGAAGGAGCAACCGATTCCAACCGATAAACGATTATAATTTCCAACCGATGTTCCATCACAATCACACACACTAGATTTGGCCACAATACGGTCATAACTTTTGGAGAAGTTTAATATTAAAAGAAAACAGACGGAGGACGGATAGTGAACGATGGAAAACCCCTCTCCGTTCCGTATTTTCCTAATGTATGACAGAAGGTTTTCTGATTGCAAAAACTTAAGCTCCCCGTGCCACTTTGTCGGAGGCGAGTAAATATATTTCGAAAAGTTCGCATGAAGAGCAAGAGATGAGACTATGACATCGATTCGGCTTCATCTATCTACTAGGAATGGGTAACAACAGAGATAATTAAGCAGACTGACGTAGATAGGAACAACAATGGCTGCGTGGTCACGATCTCTATGTTACTCTATAATTACATACAAAGTCTTTATCACAACAAAGCTTGTAAACAATTATACAATGTACCCGTTCGGAACACCACGGACGACCTTCGCTTTTTGATGACTGCACCTGCCGAGGAGTTCCGTGTGACGATGTACCGTTGTTACAAGTATTGTCAACCAGGATGTTTTGCTTGTATTACAGACAAATAGGTCAGTAATTAGGGCAGTGATATTGGTTTATCGGTCACACTGTAATGCATAATGAAGATTGAAGGACTTTTCACGATGTCGTCTTAAAACGTGACACAATTAAGCATCACAGCTGACGAATACAGCAGATTGAGTTTCAATTTGAAATATTTATGATTGGTAATTTTGCAATCTGATTAAAATCAGCTGGTTTTTTCGGCTCCACTGACAAACATCTGAAGAAGTCCAGTAGGTAAGATCGTCCCGATGATCCAGAGGTTTATAAATGGCATTACATTATAAACCAATCTGAACTCTTGCGTTTTCGGCAAGGAGGTTATTTGTTCTAATACCACAGAAAATTCTTATAATAAGAACATGGTTTTATTGCAAACCTCGCCCCGGCGAGACAAATTTTAGTACTCGTCGGGGCGAGATTATAATCCTTTTTAATGGCCCTTCAACGCTTCCGTACATATCAACTAAGTTGTTGTATTACAATAACCATCCACCAAAGGGTGTATTTTGCCATAATTTTCTCTTTCTCGAGATATCCGCTATTTACTTTGTAGCGGATATCTCTGCTATTTTCTTGGATATCTCGAGAGAGAAAACTATGGCTTTCTTTGTTGATCTATGACTGTTCCAAATGATAACAAAACATCAGTATTATCAATATTTATTGTCGAGGTCCAGTCAATGCGGGTAGCTTTTAAAGAGACATATGACGAGGTATGGAAAATACGGAAGAAAAATAATCTACTTTATCTATAAAATGCCGGAATGACTTTAAAACACGCATTTTTTACGTTTTCTTCAAAGCAAGCAAAATGTGACGTTTGTTTGCTATAGCATTATTTCAGCAAATTGTATGGTATGTGGTGTTCCTGAGATGTATAAAGCATTAATTATGAACCCTATATTTAAACAAAATGTCGAACGTGGTTTTTTATTAATTTTTTTTTCATTCATTTGTTTATCAAAATTTCGAGGAAATAAGATTTGTTGACTCTTTTCTCATTCATTTGTGCACGTGACAAGCTAGAATTCAGAATGCTAGTGACAGGCCAGTGTGTATAACATGCTCCAGTACCTGTATGATGTGGTCGTTCTCATTTGACGTAAATAAATCTTATGTTATGACATTTAATTCATATTTATGATCAAGATTTCATTTCATGACGTACAGCGGCTTACAAATAAGCACGAGTTGTTTACTACAGGCTGTAGGCAATGAAACTCGGTCAATGTATTCACACACGATATTGATTGTAAATATTAGCGATGTTCTAGTTTCTCTGAACGCCCTATTATGCGTTTAGGTCACAACAAATGGTATACGTTGTTTGTCCGGGGCTGTTCGTCAAACACAGTTTCTAGAGGGACTAATTTTCAGTTTTATTCACCCAAATAAAACATGTTAAATAAAGATATGTTTACCTTCTAATCGCTACATCAGTTTGTTTGTTTGTTGGGTGTAGCTAGACCGAGATCAAACGAATGCCGTTTTCTGACATTGTTCCTAGAAAGGGCATGTTCTAAAACATGGTCTGGTCTGGTCCCTTTGGTCTGGTCTGGTCTGGTCTTGTCTGGTATCATTGGTCTGGTCTATTTTAGTAAATGCTCCTAGAATACAGCATTCGTTTGAGGGACAGAGGAGGAACAATATCAGAAAACAGCATTCGTTTGAAGGGTAGAGGAGGAAGAATATCAGAAACTTGAATCGTTTGAAGGGCAGAGGAGGAACAATATCAGAAAACAGCGTTCGTTTGAAGGGCAGAGGAGGAACAATATGAGAAACGTCAATCGTTTGAGGGGCAGAGGAGGAACAACATCAGAAAACGTCAATCGTTTGAGGGACAGAGGAGGAACAACATCAGAAAACGTTAATCGTTTGAGAGACAGAGGAGGAACAACATCAGAAAACGTCAATCGTTTGAGGGGCAGAGGAGTCTCGGTCTAGGTTTATCGTCCTTTCAACTCATGTTTATATTACATCGGGTCGGTGTCTGATTGTGCACTGATGACGACTTAGTAGTGCTGTCTCACTTAAATATCACGCCGCCGCAGACACATAGCTATAGTACGATTAGTACCAGTAAATAAATTTGAATATGTATTTTTCAAAAGAAAATGGATGTGTTCTAGTGGCGTAAACTACGGATATGAAATAATCTAGGTCATATTTACCCGTTACTACTTAGACCGGTGATTATTTCGCGATTTGCTCTACAGGTGCGAGTTCCATCCCGGCCGCGGTGTGACTGAGTGAAGTATCATGTCAATTTGTCTGTGGTGTGATGTTTCAGTGAGATATCACTATAAAGTTGCCACCAGAACACACTGTGTGGTATGGTTTAAATCTGAGTTAAGGGACGTAAAACCACAATAAAAAAAATTCGCGGTTTTATTATGCAATTTGTGCATTGCTGCTTGGATACTATAATAATTACTACGTTATAACCACGCTACATGTAGTCTCTCAGTAGTTCTTGTATGTGGATATATATCCGTAGTAATTATACGTTACTTTCGACAAAGCAGATACAGATTTCACAAAGCACCTGTGATCTCATTATCTCAAAGCCGACAATGAGATATTATGACAATAAACTTACGAGCATTATCGTATTTCGACCAACGGTCGATTCTGACGGTTCCAAGTCCAAGTCGACCCAGCTCTCATGAAGCAGGGCGTATAACATGATGTAACTCATTAGCACCTTATTTGCAGGTACTAGTTATATCGATGACGGCATTCACCCTCACGCTATTTATAAAGTATTACATATAATTCGCAAACGGTTAAAGGATGACCAAATGTGTTGAATTGCGTTTTAATTTAGCCCACATATATTAGCAATGATTATATGGAAAGGTTCTGCTAATACCACGTAGGATTGGCAACGTAAAATACGAATTGCAAAATTCTAAAAAAAGAGAACTTTATGTGGGATGGGGTGGTGGGTAGTTGAGAACGCACACTATATAAATAACGTAATACGGTCGTGTCAGGAATCTCGATCGAGGTCATCAGAAATCTTGGTGAGATGATGTCTACTTGTGAAAGTGCACTCTGAAAGGGACTTTTAAGTGCTCTCCTACTGAAATATCACACCGCAGGTACACTGAAATGGTGTTTCACTTGGTAAGATTGACGATAGTCAGACTTGCACATCTTCTCAGAACAAACAAACATCAGAGCATTTATAACAACTACGGGGGGCAGGCCACAAAGTAATGTCACTATAAAATCCTTACTTGTTTCCTATAAATAGAAATATTATCACACATTTTTTAAAATGCATTTTTTGGACGCACGACTTGTATTGTACTTACATAGACATCTAACAGGAAAACTTGACAACTCTTTTTATATTGATTATGCGTCAACATCTGGTATGACCGGAGCAGGCAGATTGGAAAGCACCGAAATTACTCTAACTTTAGCTTCGGGGATACCCAAAGAAATACTCCCTACGCCGCTTCAAATTTGCAAATTTTACTCAAAAGTCACCTCCTTCCTGAATACAAATACGTTCATACCTGAGTTCATTTATCTACATTTATATATATATATATATACCTTCAAACACTGTGCCATCTAAAAAAGTACTTCGGATTTTTTCCGGTACCACTTTCCTATACAAGCTTTTCATGATATATCAATTTGTGGTGTGCCCCCTACAATTCTCCGATAGTTACTAAAGCGCGAACACACGCGCATACACACACAACAATAATTAACAATTTATAGGTGAATACATCGTAATTGCTTATTTGCCCTTTGCGCACTTTGAGCAAACACATTCTTGAGATAGTGGGATAGTGTACATTCAACAGAGCCTAATCAACTTCATGGGTATAAAAGTATGAAAAGGTTACTTGGCAACCCATCATTACGTATAAGCCGCATGTGAAAGTTAGGAATTGTAATGACAATAACACTTCCAAAACGACGTGTACGTGACTTTCGCGAGCTTCATGCAAGACAAACTGCAAAAATAATAATAACAAAAATTCGAATCAACAGGTTAATTACGACGAAACGATAACCTTGACATTGCTGATTGTTTGCATGGTTGACATTGACCTTTACGGACTGTTCACACCGTCCAGCGCGTAATCATAGTAATGCACAAGGTATATGGGCAAATACAATATGGAGATAGCGTATATAGCACACAAAGCTCTGGATCACCTCAACAAACTTCGCCAATTCTTTTTATCAATCGTTCTGTGCGAGCCACAATATTTAGATAGGAGGCGGGGACGGGGCAGGCAGGCAAAATTTTCGGATATTTTAGATAGGAGGCATGTGCATTGATTATACAGGGAAAGAGAGAAATAGTTCTCGTTTATTTCATTACCCTTAAAAAGGTTACATAAGGAAGTCTCTCTCTCTCTCTCTCTCTCTCTCTCTCCTTATTCTATCATTTGCCAAGTAGACTGGATAATTATTTTTTCGTTGGATATATCTGCAGGCAACTGGGATGGCGATTTTCATTATCTTTTTAATAGTAAAAATAATATTTACAGAGCATACATAAGAAACAAAATAACACATGTGCATTAAATCAAAATATAATGATATCAATATCAAAACAATTGAGTAATATCTTCATAAAAAAAAAGCAATACCATATATTACACGGGCCGACAATAGTACCGGTACACGTGTAGATGTATGCGTTATTGTTAAAGACACATTACAAAATGAAATAAGTTTTTCTCATTCTTTTCTATAACGTATCTCCTGTGAAATGTTGTCAATCTGTTGTTTTACAAGCTGTCGGGATATTTCTCACAGGATTGTTAGTATTTGTAACATCAACACGCCATCCTGCCAGAAGGGTGTTTTTCAAGATAACACGTAAACCGAATTTTAAACTGACCTAGGCGGACCGTGTGAAAAGACGACATTCAATTCTTACTGGAATAAAAATCGCATAAATTTCTAAACACAGATCTCCCTATCAATTATAAACATAAGGACACATCCCCGTAGTTTTATAGGGGCGATGCTGGGGACCTGTATCGTCAAAATCTCTTTTACTTCACGTAAGCTTGTCACTTGTAAAGATCTATTTAAATTTTAATGGCATCTAATTTAACCCTGAGAAAAAGTAAGGGTCAACACCCCTCGTAATGATTTGTAAGTAAAATTGAGGGGTTCATCTCTTTACACGTGTGACATTACTGAGATAAGCATGCATATTAAACAACCTTGATCTATTGCGGAGCTGGTTGGCACTAGTTTCGTGTCCTTAATTAAGGCAATAAACAACCATTTACATTCACGGTATAAGTGTTGTGATTTTCATTTGATTAGCATTTAGATGACCACTTACACAGTGTCACAAGTTGATCTTGCTCACATTCCACACTCAATGGCCGGAGCTAAAGGCGTGGTCAATTTGTCGCTCAAGGTCAACACAACAACAACCGATGATGGGCGTTTGTGTCCAGGTCTACCTCTCTTATCACAGGGTCCTGCCGATATTAGTAGAATGCTGGACAGGGCGGTCGATCATACTGAATATCTGCAAGGGAATGGATCATTAAGACTGACCTC
This sequence comes from Pododesmus macrochisma, assembly GCA_032359645.1. NCBI lineage: Eukaryota > Metazoa > Mollusca > Bivalvia > Pectinida > Anomiidae > Pododesmus > Pododesmus macrochisma. Next base: position 16,003 of record JAUMGZ010226099.1, read on the forward strand.
TTTAGGTAATCTATCAATGAATGTGGTCTATAGCTAATAATCACTGCAACTTGATGGATCGACCCAAATACAGAGAGATTAAAATCAAATGAATAGACCCAGTTTCGGAAACCAAGTCCATAATTGTCCATTTAAAAATCCAACATGTTATTAATGCCAATACGTAATGTCGTTTATCCAAGCGATCGTTTAAATGTCATATTGTTACTTACCCGGGCAGGTAAAAACGGATGCAAATTATAAGAATAATGCTATTCTCGAAGCTGCCACGTAAGGGTCGTGTTTGATTGTCCATCATTATCGATAAACGATTGGTGATTTAGATAATTGTGTATAATTTACGTTAAATATAGGTGGTTTTAGATAACGAGTCATGACGTTTGATTATAGCCAATAAATCTATATGGGCTGAGATTTGTCGTAGTTTAATTGGCACCGGTTTATGTTTATCATTCTGTTCCAAGTCAGATCTTGCTTCACAGTTTTCTCTAAAGAAAGATAAACTGTTTGGTATATAATTTCTCTTATGGTTCATGAAGATGTGTTCGCTACAAATTTATTGAAAATAAAGCTTCTTTGCAGCGACGTAGAGTTGAAAACAGTTAAATCGTCTGTTGCCCCAGTCATATTGGCCGCCACGTTCAGCTACGTTTGGAAGCGTGACAGAACATGGCTGCAATGCGAGCAAACGTGGAACAACGAGGCACAACATGGCGACAGCGAGGCTTAAGCGTGGCGGCAGCGAGGCATAACCCAGTCGAAATTTGCATTTCTCTGTAATCTTCGGAACGATACGAACAGTTTGAAGGCATTGCTCTGTAATCCACGGAACGATACGAACAGTTTGATGGCATTGCTCTGCAATCCACGGAACGATACGAACAGTTTGATGGCATTGCTCTGTTATCCACGGAATGGTACGAACAGTTTGATGGCATTGCTCTGTAATCCACGGAACGATACGAACAGTTTGATGGCATTGCTCTGTAATCCACGGAACGATACGAACAGTTTGATGGCATTGCTCTGCAATCCATGGAACGGTACGAACAGTTTGATGGCATTGCTCTGTAATCCACGGAACGATACGACCAGTTTGATGGCATTGCTCTGTTGCTACAAATTTGTGATTTAAAATATAAATAATAATAAATATAAAGCTATACCAAAAACAAAAAAATGAAAAACTTAGGAGAACCATAGAGATCGTATTTGATATTGTTTTTAATGTTTATTATATTTGTTGTTTCTTTTCCTAGCATAAATGTATTTATGCGTGTATTCAGGGTCGTGGTCTGCGGGGGTGCTCCCCTTCCCTCTGGAATTTGCAATTTTTTCTTTTTTTTTTCAATGACAAAATTCCTAGCAAATAAATGTGTGAGGCAGAAAAATATGCCCCAACCCCTCGGTTTTTCCCCAGGCTACGCCCCTGATGTTTGTTAACCCGTGTTTATTGCATTTCACCGATGTTGTACCTAGACTATCTGCGTACTCTTCTCAACCTGCAGGTTTTACTGGCTCGCCATGCTGTGTTTTTCTCGATTTTGTCTATTCAAACTCTATCTCTGGTTGGCACCCATCGAGTGTAAGTAATTGCTTGACATTGAATCTTAATTGGGTCCTCTCATATCGAAAGGGTTTTGTCCCTTTTAGAGATTTTATTGAGTGGTGGTCCGGTTTTAGTTTGCACAAAAGTTTGTATTTCAGTGAATAACGTAATCCACACTTCCCACCCAACACATTTTGTATCACATCTTTATGATTGCCTTCGCTATACGACCAGGTATGTTGACACATCTGCAACACTTACCAGATAATAAAAACTTAACAAGTATACTTCAAAGTACGTAAATAAATTCAAGGTTCTTGCTGGTCAAAGTTATTACTGACCGATACGTCAAGGTCAGGTATACAAACTGCTGTGAATTTCACAGAACTCAAAGCGCAGAAGTTAACTTTATCGTGTCCGGACGAGTAAAAATATGTGGCACTGTGTTTGATAAAAATGGATATAAGGACGTTCTCGTGTGTGTGTGTGTGTGTGTGTGTGTGTGTGTGTGTGTGTGTGTGTGTGTGTGTGTGTGTGTGTGTGTGTGTGTGTGTCAGGCGCGTGCGCGCGGTTTACTCCACTCGGAACGCCTTGGCCGATGCCTCTGTGAGCGTGACACATGGCTTGATGACGTTCGTACTTATATCGCACGTACTGAAGGATGCTCGAATGTGTGAGAAAACAGATTGTTCGCAACAATTATTAGTAAGAACAGGAAAATTGACTAGACGATGTCTGTGGTCAAATAAATTGGCTAGCAGATACAATGGTCAAGCCACATCATGAAACTATAGTACATGTCTGTGGTCGAAGTCATGTTGGCTAGTACTGTGTACATTTATTATTATTTTTTTATTTAGGTTGAATGTCTCTTTAATAACAGTGCACATTGACTTTTTAAAATATACATTGACTTGTAGATGTTCGCGTCAAAGACATTAACATTAATATTATTTAAAAATAAAAACGAGTGCATTATAGACGGCAAAAACGCCAAGACGACACAAAAAAAATCAGTGGCGATCCCTGGATCTATACTATATAAGCAAAACCTCGTTGTGCGCCCCTAAACTTCCGTGTTATATCTTAATCAACTATTTTTCTACTGAAAAACATCAGATTTTGCACAACTGAAATCATGAAACCGCTGCTGTAAATGTCCGAATTCAACGCAAAAGAAAGAGCTTTTATCAGACGTCGATTTAGAGTTACGCCATTATCTCATCTATAAGGAGCTTACGTTTCTATTGGATTAGACATTATATACGATCCGCGATATTTACCAATTACGGCAACGGAGCACGCGACACAAGTGGTCAACAGGGGACATAACTCGGTAACAATTATCTTAAAGGGAAAATAAATAAATCCCTAGCGTAATACGATACTTCTTAATCCGCTGTGTACATAACCTTGGGTATTTACATATAAGGACAAAATACAGGGGATTAAGAGCTATTAAACAGCAATAGAGATGAGATAGAAGATAAACAAATATAATATCACAATATTACTATCTGATCGGCATGCAATACCCGTCTGTTTTGCATCAATTAACAGATTAAGGACACGTGTATTGCCATGATCTATATGTTCTTTAAATTTCGTTTTAACGGTATATGGATAGATCAAAGTTAACTTTGATTTTACATATCATTGTCAGGTGTGTTGATCGCTTTATAAAGTCGGAATTTTAATTTCTCAATAACCCCTTTGCTGTTAGTCAGTTTCCCGGGACCACTCGGGATTTTTACTTTTGTACACAGCACCTCTGTCTGTAAATCTGTGCCACTACCTTTCTTCTTTTTTCATGTATATTTCTTCTCTAGAAACGTATATTGTTATTACCTTTTTTGTAATTACATGTACTAAAATAAAAATAAAACCCTTGCTAGCATTTTCGAATTTAACGCGAATGATATAATTTTAGTTTTATTTCGTTGTGTTGTTAAACTTGTTTAATTTTTTTAATTCTGCTAAAGTCGATCATGATGACGTCAACCGAATGTTTGGTGACGCATTTTCGTGCAACTTAAGATGCTACGTAAACACATGCCTCGCGGCCGTTGGTGAGACGCAAAGGTGTCTTTTTGGCAATTTAATCTGAATAGCTGTAAGAATTTCCCCATGTGACAGTTTCTTTTGTCACATTTTATTTGGTGAAAGGAGGTCAGATCTATGTACCGTCGGCTGATTGTCAGAGTCAGTCAAAGAAACAAGTTGGTACTTGTTTTACTGATCAGCCGATTTTTTGAGAAACATTTATTGTCATTGTTGATGCACAGCGGGCTTGGCGATAAGAGTCGATCTCACTGGAACTGAGTGAACTAGATGTAAAGAAAACTTGCCTCCACTGGCCTACTTTTATCAGAGACCATAATACAGTCCTTGTTCAGACACCTCCTCGCACCAGTGCTTTGGTCTATCTAGTGGTAAATTCTTAGAATAACAGCACTTTATACTCTACTTCAACAAATATTGTTTAATTAACAATCGTCGTCGTCTGCTTATTGTATTCTGTAGAATCGACTTTGTTTGGGTTCCATGTCTCTTTCGACACATCTCTAGGTTATATCAAGACAGTGTCTGGGGTTTTTTGAACAGTGCACACAGATTGCAAATTTATAGTGGTCTCACTGAAATACTATGCCGTAGACACATTAACATGACACAGTATCCTGACACCGAGCCAACCAGTCCTTCTCTTACCTTGAAATTCTGCGCGCTTAGCAAGGGTCGGGAAGATTGCCTGTTTTTGTTTGTTTAATCTTAGGTTAATACCGTGGATAGAATCGCGACCTTCCGCACTCGAAGTTTTTTTTTTTATATTAATCAATTCAATTAACTTTCCGCATTGTTTTTATGCAAGAAACATAGTGCATATAATCAGCGTTTTTCTTAACACTTCATTTCTCATTTCTCCTGATATTTTATTCATGGTTTACATTTCTAACTTTTACCTGAGACAGCTTTTTCAAGATTAAACATTCCTCCACGTCGTATGAATGCACACGTAATACGTCTATAACAATTCACACCCTCGTAATACATTTGTAAACCGGCTATAATTCGATGTAAAGATTCTATTATAATATACCGCTATATGTTCCATGCTATCAGGGATATTCTTCGCCGCGTTTACATTTTATGTATCGCGATCTTTAGTCCGTATACAATCCATGTTCTTAGCACCTTGCTGCGATAATGATCTTCCTGTGGCGAGCTTTTAATTTTTCTATTGAATCAAAGAATTCTCCGCGATAACCATAAAGAAATATTGAATAAGAGATTTCACGCGAGATAAAAGGAACAATAAACAGAATGAATGTCTTGTGTAAGTGTTTGTTTACGGTTCAAATCTGTTACATCACAGTTTTATCACACCGCCCAGGTTATTTAGAATTAAATCAAGTTATATTGGTACATAAACATGTTTTGAATACTAGATCAACTTTAAACTCCAAAAAAGAAGTTTTCGAAGCGAGTGTTAATTTAAAAACTGATGATTTCTGAACATTTTTATCATTGTAAAAGGGGAAGAAGAGACCGAGGTAGAGAAAAAGGGGAAGACAAAAAGAGGAACGAAAACAAGAGAGAAAGGGGGAAACACGACAGAGGGAGAGAGAAAGGGAAGAAAAGGCAGAGGAAGAGAGAAAGGGGGAGAAAAGATAGAGGGAGAGAGAAAGGGGAGAAAAGACACATAACGAGAAAAAGGGGGAGAAAAGATAGAGGGAGAGAAAAAGGGGGAGAAAAGACAGAGAGATAGAGAGAAAGGGGGAGAAAAGATAGAGGGAGAGAGAAAGGGGGAGAAAAGATAGAAGGAGAGAGAAAGGGGAGAAAAGACGGAGGGAGAGAGAAAGGGTTGACAAAGAGAGGTACGAAAACAAGAGAGAAAGGGGGAGAAAAAATAGAGGAAAGAGAAAAAGCGGAGAAAAGACAGAGAGATAGAGAGAAAGGGGGAGAAAAGATAGAGGGAGAGAGAAAGGGGAG
>JAUMGZ010226100.1:0-11234 GCA_032359645.1 Pododesmus macrochisma
ATATGCATTGATTTATATGCAAATGGTTTGGTGCATGAGAAAAATATTACAATAAACAAAATATTACAGTATCCGACATTACATTAAGTGGACTCCACTGTATATCCTATATATGATTACCTGTTGTTTGTTAGTCCAGCCCTGGGTCTTCTGAAGCACGAATCTAAAGGAACTTTCTTCCAAAAGTTCATAACAACATTTTCTGAAAAAAGAAGATAATTCTTACCTTTTAAATATGTTTAGTCATTACTACAACTTCTCTTGTATAACTCAAAAACTAAAGTTGCATCCCTGGATAGATTTTACAGCCAAATTTGTTATTCTTGAGAAAATCAATGTTTAAATTTCCTATTAAAGAAAGATAACTCTTACAACTGGTGAATGGTGTAAAGCTGTATGTGTAAATAAACTATATTATTGTACTTATCAAGTTTAGATATAAACTGATTTAATTGATATATATGTTTAAAATTACAATAAAATTATATATATTTTAGTGTAAGTGATGGGCAATAAAAAAAAAACTTCCAAAATTAAATTCATAAGATCTGAAAACTTTTGAAATATCAGACCTTGTTTTTCAATAAGGATGAAATTGAATTTCTTTCACTGCTGACTCCACCATTTTAGCCATATGGTTTTATTCAAATAGAGTAGCTTCACCTTTGGTGAATTTTCTTTTTTTACAGATAATGGATTATGATGATTAGCAATGGATCATTTGATTCGACATGTCATCCAAACCCATTGACATTCGTTTAAAGACAATTATAGACTTATCATTATTATACATAATAAAAACCTTCAGAAAAAATAAATCAAAACATAATGACTTTTGAAAATAGAGAATGATTTTAAAACATACAAATGACCCCTCCTATTTGAGTCATAAAATAAATTTATCCGCATCATAGGTACCTCTAACAGCACTTTGCACACAATATTTATTTGTGACTGATTACTTCATATTGAAGTTTTTGAATAAAAACAAGTATCAAGGTGCTGTAAATTAGCCCATCAGAATGAAGCAGACACCTTAAATTTTCAAATCACACTTGTACATCTTATTTCATTTTGATTGGCCATTTCATTTGAATACACTAAAGGAAAATAAAATCTATACAAATGGACCATACAGAGAACATTCTAAAACAAGAACTACGTTGTTGATGGCACACCATCGCATATTCCCGCATGAATTGCTTGACCCTTATATACCTGTAACCCCTATCTCCCCACCCTGATCCCCATATGCTAAAATAGTTTTATGTAAAATGTAGAGCTCATGATTATGTTTGATGTGGTTTGCTAAAAGACTATATATTAAGAAAACAAATTGGACCCCCATGACACCAACCCTTCTCGCCCAGCCCCTAGAGGTAATAAACAAATCTGATAGTAATTCTCTTCCCCATAAATACATCCACTATGTCCAAAAGTTTCAAGTTCCTATCTGAAAAAGTTAGTTTTACCCCTTACCCCCTAAAGTGCCCCTACCCCAACTTCATGGTCACTGTATGCAAAAATAATTAGCTGTAAAATGTAACACTCATGATTATTTTTGATTTGATATGCTATAAAACTGTATAAAATTGACCCCATGACTCCACCACTTCTGGCCCCTAGAGGTCAAATAAAAAATCTTAAAGTGTTGTGCACTTCCCCATACATACATCTACTTTGTTCCAAAGTTTCAATTTCCTTTCTTAAACAGTTAAGAAAAAAATATTTTACCCCTTACCCCTCAAGTGCCTCTACCCCTCCCTGATCACTGTATGCTAAAATAATCTGCTGTAAAATGTAACACTCATGATTATGCTTGATTTGATATGCAATAAGACTGTATTTTTTTTTTTTTTTAAAAAAACCTGACCCAACCCCCTCTGGCCCGGCCCCTAGGGGTCATATCAAAAATCCGAAAGTGTTGTGCACTTCTGTACACATATATCTACAATGTATTTAAGTTTCAAGTTCCTATCTCCATCGGTGTAGGAGGAGTAACAGGGTAAGACGGACGGACGCCAGAGACGATCACAATATTCCCGCTTTTCTTCGAAAGCGCTGGAATAATTATTTGCCTGACCAGTTCCTTTTTTATATCTTGTTTCAGATTTGTTGTATATGAAGTTGTATACACCAAATGTGGTCATGATTGGTCATTTTACCTGGAAGGTTCTTTAAAGAAAACAAATTTCTGGATATAGACACTAAATATGCTGCCCATCAAAATCTAGAGATGTTTATCAAACTTAAAGAACCACTTTTTGAAAAGCACTAATTTTTCATTTTGAATATCTTGCACATTTCAAGGGTGCTCCCACATTTAAGCGTGTTGGTAAATTTTCTCAATGTTATAATTTTAACATCATAATGCTCTAGCATGCCATAAATTGGGTGTCAATTCTTAATTTTTTTTCAATCGGAACATGGGCCCTTACCCCCTATCTGGCCACAGATCTGTGCTGGATGAATAGTTGTGTAAATATTTCTATTTTATTGTCTGTAGGCACCTAAGCATTTTGAAAGTTCTGCAGTGTGTCACAAAATACTTTGATACATACAGTAAACACAAACTTAATTTGACACCAACACCTTTAAAACTGTCAGCATATTCTAACAACAAGAGGCCCATTGGGCCTTAACGTCCACCTGGATACATTAAAAATGCATGAACTTTAAACTAAATTTCAAGGAACATCTATATCAAGTTTCCAGAAAATCTGTTCAACAGTTCTTGACAAGAAGTTGAAAATATTTCAGCCAATCAAAAGCCAAAGTGGCCATATTGGATGGAATTCAACAAAATCGAACACATTTCTAAAAAGGGGCCATACAAGGAACATGAACATCAAGTTTCGTGAAAATCTGACTAACGGTTCTTGACTGGAAGTTGAAAATGTCTCAGCCAATCAAAAGCCACAGCGGCCATATTTGATGGAATTCGGCAAAATCGAACACAAGTCTGAAAGGGGACCATGCAAGGAACACTCACAGAAAGTTTGGTCAAAATTGCCTCAGTAGTTTTTGAGAAGAAGTTTTAAATGTGAAAGTTAACGACGACAATGACAGACAGATTGGTATAGGAAAAGTCCAGGTGGACTAAAAACTGTTTCATCACCGTGTGAACAGTTGGTACTACTACAAATGAATAGTGATTGAATGTACCTATCTCGCCCCAGGTGAAGGGATTTACGTTTCCCGTGGTACAGTGATACACAAGAGTAGAGCTTGGTTTAGTCACAGCCGTGTACCATGCAACAGTTATCATCATGTTAACCGGTATGTCTACTGGAACAATGTCTGCCACACAATTGAAGTCTCCCTTCATTGATCTTAGTAATCCTTTTCCAGCCTAAATCAAACAAAAAGAAATATTTTGTCAATAACATTATTCCAGGTCTTTACAAGTTGTAAAACAAACAAGGAATTGTACGATAAAACTTACTTTTATAATGCATGACGGTAAAATTATAACTTTAGCTAATGTTATGATGGTCTATATGGATATTATGATGAAATGACACTTTAAGATGGAAATACTATACATCTCTTATAAAGATCAATACTGACAGATATTACTGAATAAAACTTAAACTTGATTGAATATTTTTATCAATTGTGCCAAAAGAAATTCACTGTACAGTAAGTTTGTTCTAAAAATAGGTTATAGGCTATTAAAATGTACATACTGCAATATAAAGTCCACTTGGTCCGTTGAAATTGTCAATCCATCCCTGTAAAGATATTCACAATGAATGAAAAAAGTCATACAGTTCAGAAGCAAATTCTTGCATTTTTGACTGCTTTCCTTTTTTTTTACCATGATGTTATAACGCATAAGTTGAAACATGCTTTAACTTTTTTGTAATTATTATTATCACTTGATAAAAATACAAATACGCAAAAAAACTGACAATTACAAAACTTCTCACAGGCCAACTTGCACTTTCATACATTGTTTGTTTGTTTTATTGGGGTTTAGCATCCCTTTAACTCATTTTATGTCATATTAAGACGGTGTCTTCTTTCATACATAATAATTACATTCAGTTTGGAAATGAATATACATTTGTACCTAATAAGAAATATCTTTGATGATAGATTTGATTTGAAAGGATCTCATCATTGTTTCATCATTGTTTGCACATTTAACTTAAGTTATATACATGTATGAGAAAAATCAACTTTAAAACAGATTAACTTTTGGTATTTATTTGTATCACGTAAAAATAATTGTCTGCTAAAAGGCGTTTAAATTGTTAAAAAAAAACTAAATTAAGAGATGCATTTATATTAAGTACAAAAATTAAGGTACCTGAATAAATTATAGGTACCAAAAGAAGTATAGTATATAAGAAAATAAGTATTAACATTCATCAGGGAGTAAAACTTGTTACAGTATTAATTGTTCAACAATAATATGAAATTTAATGATAATTAAAAGATGGTTTGAAAGGTTTCCACTGTCACACTTGGAGTTTTAACTTGATGCTATAAAGTTGTTCAGAGAAAAGTTTGCAGAATACAGTAGTTGTCTTAAATTAAAATATTACATCAGAGTTACTAAATTGATGTCTTTTAACAGTCTGTGCCTTTCAGATTTTTAAGTGCTAAATCTGAACAAGCAAAATGTTGAATGGGTTTGTCCAATCAACAGGTTAAGATACATTTTTTTTTTTTTTTTAAAGTCATCATGTTAATTATCGGTTGTCCTGCATTTTCACTGGTTGTTGTCAGTTGATTATCAGTTTTCCTGCATTGCCACTGGTTGTTGTCACTGGTTGATTATCAGTTTTCCAGCATTGTCACTGGTTGCTGTCAGTTGATTATCAGTTTTCCTGCATTGCCACTAGCTTTTGTGAGTTGATTATCAGTTTCCCGCATTGCCACTGGTTGTTGTCAGTTGATTGTCAGCTTTCCTTCATTGCCACTGGTTGTTGTCAGTCGATTATCAGTTTCCTGCATTGTCACAGGTTGTTGTCAGTTGATTATCAGTTTTCCTGCATTGCCATTTGTGGTTGTCAGTCGATTATCAGTTGTCCTGCATTGTCACAGGTTGTTGTCAGTTGATTATCAGTTTTCCTTCATTGCCACTGGTTGTTGTCAGTCGATTATCAGTTTCCTGCATTGCCACTGGTTGTTTTCAATTGATTATCAGTTTTCCTGCATTGCCACTAGTTTTTGTCAGTTGATTATCAGTTTTCTTGCATTGCCACTGGTTGTTGTCAGTTGATTATCAGTTTTCCTGCATTGCCACTGGTTGTTTTCAATTGATTATCAGTTTTTCTGCATTGTCACAGGTTGTTGTCAGTTGATTATCAGTTTTCCTGCATTGTCACTGGTTGTTGTCAGTTGATTATCAGTTTTCCTGCATTGTCACTGGTTGTTGTCACTGGTTGATTATCAGTTTTCCTGCATTGCCACTGGTTGTTGTCAGTTGATTATCACTTTCTAAAATCCTTATCGAGTTGTGAAGTTAAAACAGTTATATGTGAGAAAATGATATAATATATATTGTATTACGTCTGTTGAGGATACCATTCTAGAAACTTAGTCTCAACCATCCTTAAAAAAGAGTTTAATTATGTAGCATAGTAACTTACTGGGTAGGGTTCCTTCCATGCAGCACCGACAATGGAAGGTCTGACAATAGCCAGAGGTAAGTCTGATCCTTCTTTAATCAGCAGATGTTCACCTAAATGCTTGGTGTATGTATATGTGTTTGGTTTGTTTCCAATTATCTTTGGTGTTATTTTTTCAATCATTTCATCATCCATCCATCTAAAAATAAATTTGAAATTGAAATGAGAGGCCAATTGAGCCTTCATTTCAAGCACAACTATTTCACCCCAATATTGCATGTCATTATGATATACATAAACATACTTTTAAGCTCTGGGCCTTTTAATTTACAAGATTTTTTAAAAACAAGAAGCCAATTGTGCCTTAATGTCCATCTGGATGAAAAAGGGCTGTAAATAAATTTTTTTGCATTTGAATACTTTTGACCCTGGGTCATGCCTTGAACAAACCCCAAGGTTCTCGATGCATTAAAGTTACTATATACCAAAAAAATTAAGCCTACTGGTTTATAAGAGTTTTTAAATTTTGTCAAATTTTCCCCATTTGGACCCCTAAGTGGTGTTCCCTAGGGACTTACACTCACTTATTTGAAAAAAAATGAACCAGCTTCGATCCCTCAAGGAAGTTTAGATAAAATTGGTCCAGTAGTTATGGACAAGAAGTTGAAAATGTGAAAAGTTAAAACTTGCTATATTTGCTTACTTGACTCTTAAACATGTAACCTATTTTTGACCCAAGGGTCACGCCTTGAACAAACTTGGTTTTCTATGCTCTTAAGTTACTACATACCAAAGTATTAAGCTCTAGGCCTTCTAGTTAATTAGAAGATTTTTGAAATTTCTTGAAATTTTCCCCTTTTGACCCCCTAGTGACTGAGCCTCTTCATTTTAACGAATCTGAATTCCCTCTCTAGGGATACTTCCTACTAAGTTTGGATTAAATTGGCCCAGTGGTTTTGGAAAAGTCGAAAAGAAAAAAGTAAACAAAGACGGACGACACCAGACGGGATTTGTTTGAGAAAAGTCCACCTTGGACTAAAAATTAATAAAATTTCTCTCATATGTTCAGTTTGCCACTTAAACAGTGGTAAACCCCTCACAGCTGAGCCCGAAAAACTTGAATGAATCTTAATTAGTGTCCTTTTCCCAATTAAAGAGGCTTATATAATTAATTTCTGTCAAATTAGGTTGAAATTTGCCCATTTATTTTGGAGAACTTGAAAATGTGAAATGTCAAAATTAGTTGCTACGTTGATTTTTGACCCTAAAATAAGTGACCTATTTTTAACCTCAGGATCACACCTATAAAGCCGACATTGAAATTTATGATCATTGCGTGTGCAGTGTTATTGGAGAACAGCATGATAAGCTTTACTTACTCTAAGGCATCTATTAATCTTTGTGGTTCCACTGGAGGATTGTAAATCATTTCTTCTATAAACGGTTTATCACAGTTGGCATAAGCTGTTGACAAGTGTAGAAATACCTATAGCAAAGAAATATCAATTTATTACATTTACCGTAATATTAACAGTGACTGTCATATTTATTTTAAAAAAAACTTATTGGACCTTGGCTATCAGATTATTTTTTTCTCAAGGTCCAATAACGAGTTGATATTTTCAAAACTTTTATATTGTCATTTGAGAAAGCCAAACCAATCAATGATTCCAAAAGAGACTTGTAATTATTATCTGGTTATATATTCATTTTTTACAGACTTTAACATGGCTCATATTTATTAGTGTGATAACAACTTTTAACCAGTACTCTTTGACCTTGACCATTTAGTCTCTGCAACCCACAGACAAAATTCTTTATGTTATGAAAAATGAGTGAAGCAAAGTTAGGAACATTTACCTTCATAGTAGAAAGTAAGATGTAAATATTGGTCTCTTAAGAAACTTGCAGCAAAACTTGAACCTGATATTTCATTCAGATATATGTAAACGCGCATGTGCATGATGTCATGTGAGGCATTTCAAACCATTAGGAATACACAAGCAAATAGAAGCACACAAATTTCAATAAATAATTGAAAATGATATTTGTCACTGGAGAGCAAAGCTTTAACTTATATTTGACTACCGGTAGGTAAAATATGTCTTAAAGAACACCAAATGCATGTTAAAGTGACCTACCATTATGTCATGCAATGTGTTTCCGACCATTAAGTATATATTCACAATGAATGAAAGGGTACTAACTTCAATGAATTATTAAAAGTAATATTTGTCACTTGAGAAACTTGCAGCAAAGCTTTAACCTTATATTTGACACAGTAAAATATCCCCTAAAGAGCCCAGATGCATGTTAAAGTGACTTTCATGTATAGGTATAGTCTGTTTAAGCTGTTTACAACAATAAAAATCAATAAAGTTTAGTTTGGGTAAATAATAAGACAACATTTGTCACTGGAGAAAGCAGCAAACTTTAACATGCAATGCCAATGTGACAACATTATATTATCTCCCCCGTTGATCTACAAAAGCCTAATATGCTTAACTTTGAGCACTTGACAATGACCCAGCTGTTGACTAATGCTACACACAATTTAGAAAGAAAATCAATCAATGATGTCAAAAGTTCAAATTGTCCATACATTCATCAAATGAGCTTATTTTATATAGTCCAAGACTGTTTTCATATGTCTTTGCTTATTTTATACCGTGAGAAATATCTTTGCTCTACTAAACTTACATTTTGTTATTAATTCATTAATGAATTTACCAAGTTCTATTAGTGCATTGTATATAACTTATTATAAGCCAGTGAAATCTGATCCCTGTGAATGTCAAACACAGTGTACTTAACCCAAGCACACGAGTTACAGCTTTGAAAAGAGCATGACAGAACTCTCAAACTTTTTAAAAAATGAGAAATATAAGAATATTTAATATTTTTTAACTGTAGTCACACGAATGTACATAGGTACGCAATCAATATGTGTAGTTAACTTAGCAGCTTTGACTATATCACAGATTTATGTATCTTTGTGCAGAGCATTTTTTTTTTTTTTTTTACATTTCATTTCCTCATGTACTTAGGTTTATATGTATAAACTTTGACCCCTAGAGCTGTCGCCAGGATGGCTGACTAATATCCCCGCTTCCCCCAAGTTATGTTTATTTGAGAGTTATACTTCAACGAAATTAAAATGTTGGTGCACAGGAGTTGTACGGACAAGTATTTCGCACAAAAGGGCATAACTCCATAAAAAATGGTCGAAATCCCAAATTAAAATGTTGGTGCACAACTACATAAGATACCTATCATTCGTGCAAAGTTTCAATGAAATCCACCTGTAGGTTAAGGAGGAGTTTTCCGGACAAGTCTACTCGGGGAGATTTATTTATGCCAATCATTGAAGATCCAATTATCAACTCGGGGAGATTTATTTATGCCAATCATTGAAGATCCAATTATCTACTCGGGGAGATTTATTTATGCCAATCATTGAAGATCCAATTATCTACTCGGGGAGATTTATTTATGCCAATCATTTAAGATCCAATTATCAACTCGGGGAGATTTATTTATGCCAATCATTGAAGATCCAATTATCAACTCGGGAGATTTATTTATGTGAATCATTGAAGATCCAATTATCAAGTCAGGAAGATTGGTTTTGCCTTGTCAATGAAGTTTTGATGAACAACTAGGTATAGAAAAAATCTGTGATTTAAGACCGTCACATAATTGAATATCAAAAGGGTAAAACTGAATCAGTAAGAGTATTGTTTTACAACATTTCAATACTGTATTCTTGCATTGTTTTTTTTGTTTGACGCTCCAATATACTGACCCAACCAACACTGTCCAACAGTGCACAATACTCTAAAGAGTCAGTGGCAGGCATTTTTTTTCAGATGAACGTTTAATAATATTATTAATGAGTTTATTAATTTAAACAAAAAGTACAGAACTTGCAGATATAGACTGTCTTCTTTGGTGCATGGCCAGTTGCTGCTGTAGTACACATGACAACTTAATTTTTTTTTCTCGAAAAAATTGCCAACGCGGAGGGTATTTTAGGTATGTGGCAGGGCCCGAGAACCTAACATTAATTTTTTTTGGCCTTAATTAATTTTTTTATATTATATTATATAAGTCTATTCAGTAGTAGAGTTTTTCAATTTATTGAACTACAATTAATCAAGTATAGAAGACCATCACTTTATACAGTGCTTAATGATGATGAATATGAAATATCATATTGATACATAACAGTCCACCCACAGAAAAAATGTATCACTGAACATAATTACCTGAACTTACATTTATCATACCTTAATTTAAATTGAATATAAGTTATAATTTGAAATTTTGTTTAATTCTGCTATACAAACATGTACATTAATTGTTTGTTTTATGTTTTATTGGGGTTTAGCGTCCTTTAACTCATTTTATGTCATATCGAGACAGTGTCTGCTTGCGACAGCGCGCACTTATAGTGACTTTATAGTGCTGTCTCACTGAAATATCACGCCACAGACACACTGACATGATACTTCACTCGGTCACATTATTCTGACACCGAGCCAACCAGTCCTTCTCCTACCCATTAATGCTGCGTGTTAAGCAGGGAGCGAGAAGAGTGCCCAATTTTAACGTCTTGGGATATGGTGCCACCAGGATTCTGTACATTAATTGTTGAACAGAATATTTAATCTTTTGTCTGTTCAGACTATAGTGTTTAAAATGGTTATGGTGCAGATCTAGAGTGAGTCTATTTTGTAAACTTTAACTAGCTGTGGCATATACATTTTTGTATCATAAGAAGCACACTTTCTAAAGAGTAAACTGAACGAATGTTTATATACAAAAGACAACATCCTTTACTTACATTAAGAACAGTAAGTGTATGTATGGTATAAAATCAATAATCAATAACAGATTATCAACCCTTTGTATATACACATGACAACAATACAATGCCTTGTTCTAAGTACTTACCTCTAGATGTTTAAATTTCCTACAGACCTCTATCATTCTTCGAACAGCTACCACATTCAGATCTACAGCCACTCTGTAATACAAGTACAAGATTATTCTGTGTCTAACAGTGCAGAGAGCACCTATTTATAATTAATTAAATCGTCATAATTCTAACACAGTTCCCGATTTATAAACAAGTAAAAAGTATTCTGTGTCTAACACAGCACCTAATTAACAACTATTAAAATCATTGTGTCTAACACTGTGAGCACCTCATTAACAACTACTAAAATTATTATGTGTCTAACACAGCACCTCATTAACAACTACTAAAATCATTGTGTCTGACACAGCACCTCATTAACAACTATTAAAATCATTGTGTGTCTAATACAGCACCTCATTAACAACTATTAAAATCATTGTGTCTAACACAGCACCTCATTAACAACTACTAAAATCATAATGTGTCTAACACAGCACCTCATTAACAACTATTAAAATCATTGTGTGTCTAACACAGCACCTCATTAACAACTACTAAAATCATTATGTGTCTAACACAGCACCTCATTAACAACTATTAAAATCATTGTGTGTCTAACACAGCACCTCATTAACAACTACTAAAATCATTATGTGTCTAACACAGCACCTCATTAACAACTATTAAAATCATTGTGTGTCTAACACAGCACCTCATTAACAACTACT
>JAUMGZ010226110.1:0-11234 GCA_032359645.1 Pododesmus macrochisma
AATTATATAAAACAGTAACTATAGATTATTTTCCGGTTGTTAGGAATAGGAAATTTGTGATAAAATTCCATGTATTTCTTGCTTTCCAAAGGAGAAATCCTCCTTTCAATGAATCTAGCGTTACGTGCAAATTCTAGAAAAAGAAAACTACGAAACTCTTCGACGTAATTTGACATATGAATACCAATGTAACAGCAAGCAACACATCATTTTCAATGAATCTTTTATTTCTGCAAGGTATCCCAACCATGCGTACAAAAGCGCGATATGAAATAAAGGTCAAATGTTTGAGAGGTATAAAAGACATACTAGTAAAATCCCAAAAACATTTATCATAAATCACGGTCTTCAACAATTAAAGGTATAAATGTGTCAAGGAATGAAAATAAAACGTGCAAGTGAATAACAAATATCGATATATCATGGTAAAGAATCTCATGCATGTAAAGCCTTGGATTGTGATGTGGTGTTTATCAGTATGTTCTTGTAAAAGAAAAAAAAGGTTGACAACAATTACATTTCTTAAATATCTTTAACATTCATACAAAAGCTGATTAAAAGCTAATAATACCTCCGAATATCAGCTAGAGTGACAGTGATAATAATGTCAAATTCATGTTTGCTTTTTATTTTGTTTTAAGGTTTCAATTGAGCATGACGACCACATACAGGGCGGCTTTATTATAACTGCCACGTATAGAATACAGTGATAAAGTGTCATTTTCTATTACAAGTCTTATATTGGAATAGTTAACGGGTTTCTGTGTTTTATTGTCTATATTGACTTTCATGTTCCCAACAACCTCTTTTTCAAAAACTTCTTAACTTCTTAAAAAAAATTGAATAAACAAGGCAAATACCAGTCGTATACCTCCTGTATGCTTCATCGCCCGTCTTTATAAACACCAAAAAAACTAAACAAACTTTATTTATCATAGACAGTCGTCACTTTAGCTTTAGATCTGCCTATATGTTATTTTTATTTTTATTGAATTAACTTCCTCTTTCATTCGTCAGGCATGCTATCATATAGGTCTATATAGAATGGTTTTTGTTATACTAGTTTTAATAGATTATAAGTTTGATTCTATTTATAATCCAGAATAACTAATGTCCAGTAATTTCGTGATATAACTCGACGTAGCTGGCTTAATTTGTCTGATTTTTGTGTACACATTCATAATTTATAGAGGTTTCGTCAATCGAGGTAAGTCTTGTTTGTCTTAATTTGATGAAGGCTTGACAATGATAGGCATGCTAAAACCATTGCTCCATGTGCTGTTTTCGGCATACTTTCCCAGACCTGTAAAATTTTACATTTGTAAGGAAAGTCTGTGGTCGTTGTGCCATAGCTAGACTTGAAATATTAAAGAACATTTCGAACACAAAGTTTGTGTGTATCCTTTAACATAATTACATGTATTGGTTTTACACATCAGTTTATGAGTTTGTATCTTGTGAAGGTTGTCAGCTACCAATTGTCATGAGCAATCACGACGGATGACGCATGTGTTTCTGGGGATGATCACGTTTTGTGGACACACGAGATTTAGCATAAAGAGAAGTTTCTAAAGAAAACAAAATAGTTAAATCTTTGTATTTTATTTCCTGTTTGCGTTACCCATTTTCCCTTTATGATGCCAATGATTTAGACGCGTTTGCTTGATATAGCTTCTAGGTTCATGGTATATTCGACCATCTATCCGAGTCAAGAGATCCATTTAGAACATTATATGAATGGATCGCTTGACTTGGGAAGATGGTCTTCTACTTTTTGTTTAAGTGTCATTTTGTTTTTAATTTTATGGGGAGTTGCGCATGTAAATGTTATTAAATCTTTAGAATTATTGAGTGCATCTTTTTGGAAGTTAACAAACTTGAAAACCATTTTATTGTTTAACAAACTTGAAAACCATTTTATTGTTTATCACAAAAAGGTCAGTATCTTTTTAAACATTAAATGTAATTTGTAAATTGTAAAAGAAAAAAACCCTGCTACATATAAGGGGTGTATTGTAATGTAAAACATCGTAACATGTGATGTGTTTTGATAATTACATTAATAAGTAAGGACAAAGTATAAATCTTATCGTTCAATCTCCCACATGGGTTGTGAACAATTCAAAAGCAGATAACATTTCATTTCCAATAAATCGCTTATTTCCGTTCGGCATCTCAAACATGCGCCGCGTAGCATATTATGTAATAAAAAACAACTGTTTGCAAGTTTCATGATATTATCTTGAGAGCAGTTCTCATCAATTATTGTCTTCATCATTCGAATGTAAACACGTGTCATCGCCAATCCCACGAGGAATGAAAATAAAACGTATCGGTAAACAGCAGATATCAATACATCATGGATTTAAATAGGATGTAACGCTTTTAAATCCTTTAATTGTATTGTTATGTTCGGGGCATCAATGTTGTAAAGGACAAGACAAGTTAACAACGATTCAAAAACTTCAAAATATTTGAGAGTTACTTAACAAGGCTCTTTTATCACACTTTACCTCTAAATATTAGCTATAGAAACACTATTGGTAATGTCAATTTCATGTTTACTTTTTAGTCTAGCTTAAGATTTCAAAAGAGCAGAAGGACCACCTACTGTGTAACACAATAACTGTCATGTAGAGTGTCTATACGAAGTGTCCTCTTCTCAGAACATCATTCTTCCACGTGTTTCAGTCGTGTGTCATACTGTATATATATAGGCAATTTCATATCGCATACGATCTTTTTTCGCACATTGAATAATTTAGCTTTATTTATCGAATAAACAACTATATGATCTTGGCAGAAACACCATTTTTAGCTAAAAATTCATATTATTTTCCTGGTTAATTGCTGCACACTCCTAGCTCCGCATAATTTTCTTTTGATTAAACTATGTTCAGAGACAGACGCTTAAGCTACCAATATAAGTTTGTATATAGCTTAAATATCATTATATAAGTTAGTCTATAGCTTAAATATAATTATATAAGTTAGTCTATAGCTTAAATATCATTATATAAGTTAACCTATAGCTTTAATATCATTGTATAAGTTAGTCTATAGCTTAAATATCATTATATAAGTTAGTCTATAGCTTAAGTATCATTATATAAGTAAGTTTATAGCTTAAATATCATTATATAAGTTAGTCTATAGCTTAAATATCATTATATAAGTTAGTCTGTAGCTTAAATATCATTATATAAGTTAGTCTATAGCTTAAATATCATTATATAAGTTAGTCTATAGCTTAAATATAATTTTATGTCATCAATGGGTGTCTTACTTCTCTTTTCATTCACTGGAGATATAGAGAATGTTTGAAACTTGAAAATGGTGATTCGAAACTAAGAAAAATACTGAATTTGTAGTATCAAGTTTATCTAAAACACGTTTGTTTATGTTTTGACATGCACATGTTGATATTTATCTCGTCTATAAATATTAAAAAAATCAATGCTACACAGCTATGGTCACATGCTAGTGTGACCGATATCTAATGTTGACAATATGAAATGAAATTATATTAAAATTGGACTGAAGTTCAGGCTATTTTGTTCCAAAATGAAACACAAATAATCCCGTCTGTCCCGTAGCCTACTTTAGGTGATAATACAAAGACGACACATCTACGATTTTGTTAAAGTAGAACAGAGGAATCCAAAACATATGCTGCTTGTATTTATAATAACATCAATATGTCTGACATTATAACTGAAATTTAATTAAAGATTATCTAGCATGTCCGTGGTAATCCGGATAGATTAACCGTTTACTTATCAGAATGTACACAACTGAAAGTGAATTTACTTGAAGTGTCAAGAATAACTTATATTATTTGTAAAGCTCTCACAAGGATCGAAAAATAAATTTACTAGACCGATAAAATATCTTCTAAAGGCAGTTCATAATGTTGTCCGTATTCTTCCAGGACTAACCTTCTACCGTGAGGTGTCAGTTCTCCCCTCTATCTATAATGATCTTCTTTCTCTTCTATTTTTCTCTTGGTGTCGTTGATGCATCTTGGTATGCATGTATTTACGTATGTATGTATACTTAAAGCTCCTTGTCTAAATAAAGAAATAAGATATTTCCGTTGAACTCTGTTTAACCATGCACATTGCCTGGTTTTGATCTAGATCTAGATCTAGATTTCCGAAAAAGCAAAATATTCATATGGAATGGAGTATAAAGAAGAATTGGACAACCATCAATTACACACAGCATTATAACTAAACTTTTCTTTTCAAGAGGCCAATTTATTGACAGAAAAACAAGTACACTTATGTATGACTTTAACATATCAAAGCGACAACTTTTGAAGAGAGAAAAAATATTAAAACACAAACTAAAACAGACAGCGTTTATACAGCGTACGTCAATACCAATATCACAACATAATAAATAAAACAACACACACTCAAAGTAAACAACTACTCATATGAACGTCGACGCAGCGTCAAATAAATTAGATTTAGAATGTGTCAACCGATTTATTTATAAGTTTGGAGCGACTGAGTATTCGTGGTACTATGGTTTGCAATAAATTAGAGTCAAGAAAATTCTGGGAAAAAACCAACAACCTTACTTTGAAAAATGCTGCTTATTTATAACAGCAATAAGGGGTCAGCTACATAATACGATGATGGAACGAAGAATCAATATATTCATAATATATACATAATGTCTAAATTAATCACCAACAGGTGATCTTATTGTGTCATATTACATAAAAATATACCTGCGTAGTTTCACTTTATGTCCCACGTATGTTGTCATAACAACGCTAGGGAGACAGGGTCATCTCTAAACTAGGTTAATATGATAATTAGCTCGACATTTAACCCTATCTGTTCAATGTCATGATACGGGACAGTCCGGTCTGAATGTGGTATGGAGTCATGTTGTAATAATCTAATTAAATTGTTTGTGCAAGTTTACAGTAACATGGAGATAAATGGTTAAAATGATAGTCAAGAGGTGTAATTAGGTTCTGAGGTACACATGGTTTTAAGAGGGAAGGTCAGACATTTGTTTTTCGTCGTGATATACAAGTAAAGGTAGTAGAGAATTAATTTTTAAAAAAAAAATTTCCAATATTCAAGTGAACAATACTTGAATATGTCGTTGAACTATTACACGAATTTGTTTTCCGTATATATACTCACACACAAATGTCGTGGACTATGTATAAATAAGTGTAGGAAATATCCTGCATTTCTTCTATAATTATCTAATTAAACGTCATGATATAGGTCGCAGTGATATCTGACTTACAACGTTCACGCCACGTACCGACCTAGATGAAATAATGTAGGAGTTATGCTCCGGAAACATTAAATTTCTTTTATTGAGGTCAGAGTTAAAAATATATGTCACAGTTACTTAATATTGGTATGTAACAAATTGCCTCTCCTACATGTACACACAATCAAAGCTTGACGATCCTATATTAATTAGTGTAGGATATAATAGTTTGGAAAAACTTTTTGGACGGATAGAAGGACGGACGACACTATACAAACTTCGTTGTAGAGGCAGTAAGATTTTGATGACAGACAAGTCCCAGACAAACAAAGACTTGTGATTTGATGATTTATCTGTGGACATATTCCCGATGCCATAGTGCTGTGAAGATACCGTGTAGAGAATTGACACAAAGACATCACGGCGTGTGATACATGTGTAACAGGAAACGCTTACCATTCGTTGACACATGGTTTTGCTTTAACATTACATTGATTTCACTGAATATACTAGTATTTACATTACAATAATAATTGAAGGTAATGAGGGAGAATTTTTAAATTTTCATTATCATAACCCTATGACTTTATTCAAGTAGGTTACCTTCCAACATTGAATTGGTTGACTTAATTTGAATAATGATTTAAGTTTGATTTGGCTACTTTATGATGATTTGCTTTTGGTGGTTACCTTTTAAAATTGAATTGATTGACTTGATTTGATATTGACCCTGGTTAGTTAAATTAGGTTATCTTATGACCTGGCTGAGGTCTGTTACCTTCGAGGAATTTGAACATTGTTTTAATTAGGTTACATTATGAATTTAATTTGAATTGATTTGAATATTGACATGTATTATTTTGAGTTGGTGACCTCGTGACCTGATTTAGGTCGGCAGCATTCTTTTAAACACATGAAGCCATGGTCATATACTAAAGAAACCCACATTCAACCGATTTTTTTTTTAAAAAGTGATATATTTAAGACATGTTATAACACCTAAAATCTTGATGTTTCCATTATTAGTGATATTTCTTATTGTTCCCTATCTTCCATTGTCTAACCTTGGTTCCATGCTAATGATATTGTGTCTTGTTTTCTATTGTTACTCTATCCAATAGAACAGATGGATCTCGTTTTATTTAATTATTTAATCGCACGAAAGAATTAAAACTTGAAAACTGCATTTTCACAATACTTCTTGTTCATCTAGGAGATACGTACATCCTTTAGCGATATTGTTGTTACTGATTTAAGTGTCTCAAAAACTTAGTTTTAGTTTTGTGTAATGTATGTATATATTCACGAAAGTATTTGAATAAAATATTCAAAATAAATATTTTGTTAAAAGGCTTTAATTGTATGAATGTCGTCAGTGCGCCGTGTGGGTTTATCGTTGTATAGTAAATTAAGCATTATAATAACACTGTTTGATTGTCAAGGTGTCCGCATCCTTACAAAATCTGATGATACATTTTTTATTTTATATGTTCAAAAGAGTCCACGAGTACCACATTAAATTAGTGTTTATTCATAAACTTCGTACTTAGAATACTAGTGTCTTCTGTTTTATGGCTTTGAGATGAAAAAAAAATAAATTATTTCCAACTTTTGAAAACATTTGATATCCCACGTTGCGTTCAATGGAATAATGTGTTTGATATATACGTAAAAGTAAACATCCCGCGTTGACCAATTAAAGTGCCCCAGTAATATCTTTATAAATTATGAAACTTGAAAACACATAATTAATGCATATGGTGTTCTTTAAAATAAAGAATTAAAAGGTTTAATGATTACTTTTTTGTTTTTTTTAAATTGGTTATTGTTCCTTGCTTTAATATTTCACCTTTTTATGCGCCACCTGCATCATATGGCCAATTAAGTGACTAACTGTATGTAGTTGACTTACATGTTAAATAGTGTACTCTGTCTGACATGAGATTAACCTAGTTGTAGGTCCCTGTGTCCTAAACTGGACTGTAAACAAATGAATGGACTACAACACCAACGCACATCAAGAAACCATCTGTGATGCGAGACGTGCCAATGGACCATCAATGAACGACCAAGAGAAAATGCAATTACTTAAGGTCTCGCTTGTTAGTTTCGTAAATTGCCAAGTAGTGCATAGGACATGAAGCATTTCACTGTTTTTTTGTTGTTGAAATGGCCGACTGCTGAACATAATTTTAAAAGTAGTAATTGAATGAAATATGTATTTTCTTGAATTATTCCATGCCTAAATTAATGTAGAATAGGAAAAAATTGTTTCTTTAACGTGATGTTGGCGTAATAATCTGTTAAAGTGAAAGTGAAACTAGAAAATAGTGCTTCCATCTGTTGACTCGTGAATGGTGCAGACTTGTAAGTAATGAACAATGTTTTTAGTGTACTGGGAAAATAAGCAATTCGACCCCCTGTTTTTATCCTGTTATTTTCAAAATTAGGTTGATTTGCATAAACCGACAAAGATTTATTCAGATTTATGTACCAGAAATATGAGTATTTGTATCATGCATATGGTATGATTTAGTAATTTTGCAAATATCAGTTGTTGCTAACTATATTTTTTGTGAAAATGTATAATATGTAAACAAGATGTTAGCACGATTTAAAAAATGTATACATATGTGGGGTTACATAAAATCGTTACAATTTTAT
Source organism: Pododesmus macrochisma (assembly GCA_032359645.1). Lineage (NCBI taxonomy): Eukaryota > Metazoa > Mollusca > Bivalvia > Pectinida > Anomiidae > Pododesmus > Pododesmus macrochisma. Next base: position 7,912 of record JAUMGZ010226110.1, read on the forward strand.
TCCATTTGTCATTAGTATATGCCCTCTTGGTAATTGCACGTAGAGAGAAACTGTGATGTGAGACCTAAGGTCGTGTCGATTTTATCATTCCATCTGATCATCTAAAATCACGCGAATAGCTACTAGTCAATTTTCGTGACAAAATGTAGTAGACTTATTGACAATATCACTTTCAAATTGTATATCAAGCCATTGTAATTATACCACGGTTTATGCATTATTTGTTCTGAAGCTAGTCTTATGTTTTGTATCTAGTTTTATTTAATATTTAGTGATTTACATTTAATAATTCCAAATTGCACTTTTTAGACTGTTGAATCAAATATTTCCTAATTAATAATTATGATGTCTTCTTATAATATTTTCAAACATTTATTTATAGTGTAATGACGTTTGGCAGTATTAATATATCAAAGATAAGGCAAGCATTATACTATAATTTTCGAATGAATCATTCTTTGAGTCATAATCTAGACTGAAGCGATTGTCTTTTAAGATGCCGATTCATTCATATTTGTGTAGCGTGTACCTTAAACGAATTAACATATTTACAAATAAGTAAATAAAGATCAAATTTACTATAGCGTTATAATCACGTTAGGGTCTCCACACATCAATCTGGGAGAGGCCAAATCGTCGGAAGGCAACTTAAAGATGATTGTTTACCTTTTAATGGATTAAGCTGACATATTGAGTACAAACAAAGCCAAGTGTATAAAGAAAAGTCGTAAGCACTTGTGTATGTTCTCTTAATTTCAACGGGACACGAACTATCCCCGTCAATGCGGGGGAGAGGCGTGCGCGTGGTCATCCGGTCAAGTGTATTGATATGTATTTGATGTGGGGTTAAATTACTTCTGTCATAGCACGCTGCTACGCTTGTTTATTGAAAACTGAGGTCTGAATGGATTTACCTGTCATAATATGGACATGTAAAGACTACGGTTTATATTGATGTTTTATTAAAGACAGGTGAACGCGGCTACCTCTACCTACACAAAAGATAAATAGACATCAAATATGATCCGTCTTATCTCAATATACAGCAAACGTTGACGTGATGACGTTGAAATTTGTCAGTTGCTTGAATGATTAAATATATTGTACCAAACCTCACCTCGATCTATAGCAATAAGTGATTGTGATAATTTTAATATTTTTAAACAAACACTTTTTAATAAAATTTATATAATATGGTAAAGTAACCACTAATTTGTGTTATCTGTGATTAATGAGAATGATACATATCAGACACCACAAATCGATTTTCATTTGGATGTTTTACGGTAAAGATTACATTATAGTTTGTGTTTGTTGATTTCTTGTAATTATAAGGTCTCTGGAAGGATTATCAAATTAACATGCAGCATATATTCAAGCCGTTTCTTTCAAATTTCTCCTAAATGGATAAAAATGGTTTTACCATTATGAATTAACAAGAAGCCAAAAAACAAAACACACCGACCGTAATTTAGTAAAACAAACATTCGTACATGCACAATGACAGTAATTCAGTAACACAAACGCAAAGAGCGACCATATATAATGAATGTAATTCAGTGACACGAACAGAAAACAAACATACATACATGCACGATGACCGTAATTCATTGACACGAACAGAAAACAAACATACATACATGCACTATGACCGTAATTCAGTGACACGAACAGAAAACAAACATACATACATGCACGATGACCGTAATTCAGTGACACGAACAGAAAACAAACATACATACATGCACGATGACCGTAATTCAGTGATACGAACAGAAAACAAACATACATACATGCACGATGACCGTAATTCAGTGAAACGTTTGTATATCCGCCAATACAAAACTGAAGGCTTTTAGAGAAAGTAGTTAATACGAAAAACCAAGATGATATTTAAAAACCGTAGGTCCACGGACAGGGGCAAACAAAAGGAATTCGTGGGACGCACACAGAAAAAATAACCAAATATACATTTATTAACAATAAAAGGTAACACCAGGAACTTCTATTAAAACACTAGAAATGTCATTAGTTTTTATATATATTCATGTATAATGACTGATATGAATGATATGAACACGTCTTCTAATGGCCACTACGGTACGCTGAAGACGTTTAACTACCCATTTCGATCGACTGATATGCATGCATAAGTTTTAACCTTTGTCTTCGTCTTTATATAGAAATACAACGATAAATGTCATGTGCAAAAGGTGATAAAACGAAGATTACATGTCAACTATCTATAAATACCCGAGCCTGGGCAATAATCCTTCCTTAATATAACACAGGCATGATACTGAAAGACTCCGCATCACTTTATATCTTGACTGGAGAATGCATAAAGTTATGGTGACACAACATGTGCGCTCAAAAATGTTCAGAATGACTCCGATCACGCTATTAGCTATACACAGATTGACTGTTTTCTTCAGTTTAATGCGGTATAGTCTTACAGTCGGACAACGGTATCATAAATCGTTCGATTTTCAAATTAAAAACTGCTTTGTACATGTATATGAATATAAAGGCATACTGTTAAAGTACTGTTTACACTTTTGAATACATTATTTAGGCGAAAGCGTGAAAACGAAATTTTTTCAATAATTTATTGATCAAAAACACAGAATTGGTTGTTTTTGTGTCTGTTTCTCTAAAGCAATGCTCATATCTTGCATACGTGCATGTATATCACTGCATTCATATATACCCCTTCGCCAAACTCAGCCTTTATTTTTCTAGAACTTGTCCACTCTAAATTAATTTTCTCTTGAACGTTCACTGGCGATGGATGTATCACAGGTAGACTTCGAATCTCCAATGTGCCATTCTTACACATGTAGTATTTATTTACCCTTTTAGATTATATATTTACTGGTTTGCAGTTTCTATTTCTATAACTAATGCTTCCTACGCAGGGTTAAAAAGTGAAAACTTTTACCAAAAATTAAGGGTAAAAAATGTGGACATGGTTTGTGTTTAACAATCTTATAAATTCTATTGACCTCATCGTTAAATTATATGAACTAAGTGACCCTCAAATCGTACAGCCTGGTACTGGTTACACACCTCATGTCCGAGACACAAGGAATGAGTTAAAAATGTATATATGTTATTGTCCTCTCAGCGCCGATGGTTTTACCTCGCTTTTTAACGCTGCACTGGCGACATATTTTACAACTGTGTCGCGCTAAGGATTAATGGTGGCGAGAGCAAAACTAACATTGCATAAATATATATATATGAATATACATATAGGTTCCGCAACGAGTTAGGATGGGATATCGGGTTTTATCTCACTAGAGTTAGTTAATTTTCAGATT
>JAUMGZ010226121.1:0-11233 GCA_032359645.1 Pododesmus macrochisma
AAATGTGAAAAGTTTACGACGGACGGACGACGGACGACGGACGACGACGGACGACGGACGGGATTTGTATGAGAAAACTCCACTTTGGACCTTCGGTCCAGATGGACTAAAAGAGAGAAGACAGAATAAAGAGGGAAAAAGAAGACAGGTGCCAACATCTAGGAATAGCGATTAGATTATAAGCAAACCTGACGTTAACTTAGTATTTCAGGATAAAAAATGATCAGATTAAGACATTAGTATGACAGTATTGTGAAAAGTGGTTTGGTATCATCAATTATAGTTCCAACAAGAAACAACAACTTTGATATTTGATAATTCAACGAGGCAGTAAAATCAATTTAATTATAACTTATTAAATATGTTTGTTCGTTTCAAGAATGCGGGTACTATATCAAATAATTTTGTATTTTCATCATTGTGTAATCAGGGCCATAGCTTGCGGGGGAGGGAGGGGTCGCAGGAGGGTCTATTTCTATGATATAATGCCCGCCAAATATTTAAATATATTTGTCTGACGTAACAAATGAGTTGTGCCCAATTCAATGGCCCTGGTTGTCCTTCTAGTGCTGTTGTCTGCTGTACTTGTAAACACAACGTTTAAAGTGGCATACACGTACACACTCCGGTACAATGAAAGCAATTACTTCAAATATCTTCAATACCAGTTATCAAGAACGCGCCTGACACGATTCATAACTAACGGTTTAATCTCTGAATGCCCACTTTTTGAAAAATATTTTCTCTGAAGGCCCACATTGCTAATGTACACATGTGCTGGCGTTTTGTTTTAGCGATTACAGTCTATATTGTATAACTTCGTACCTGTATTTTACCTTTTACCTGTACAGATATAATTTACCTGTATGCATAATACATATGTGATTTATTTGATTTCTCTTTATATTTTATTAATTCATTTGTATTATTATTATATAATATTATTATACTATAATAATTATTTATTATATAAATTAAATATTAACATTTTGTCTGAAGTAATACACATATTTCAGTAATTAAAATCATACTTAAGCAATAACTGTATTCTTATAATCTAGTTATTACACTGTAGAGAAGAATACAATACACTACTCTTTAATAACATTGCGTGGGTATACTAAATAATTTCAACCAAGAGAAGCACGGACTCCTTTTTGGATGATAGGTATGAAATTACGTATCTTTTTTAATACTGTTATATTGTGCTCTTTAAACAAACGAGCAAATATTTATTTATTTGGTCGTGTTTTACGAAATAAAGGTAGTAGATTTGTACGGTATGTAAAAAAATGTGTACACTAAAAAATATAGTGAGGCTCAAAACGAATGGTCATACGTAAAGCCCCAGTTACACTGTCAGGTATTGAGGGCTAGGTTTAACTACCGTTTCCTCGCCCTACGTATTGCCAAATTGTTGCCCCGTTTGTTGGGTTAGTAAGTTTTGTCATCATTACGTATATAGCCGTAAATGCTACGTTTTACTATATTTTAAGGCCATACGCGGGTCGAGAAACCGCTGGAAGAAAGTTTTTTGACATGTTCCTTCATGCTCAATTCAATTCTTTATTACTTAAAGCAACAAGCTTATCATCACGAGAAAATAAATAATGCTGACCAAAACATATACTATAAAATTATTTTTCTAAAAAATCCAGGAACAATTTCTTTTAAAACCGTTTCAAGTGTAAGATCATAATTACCTGTTTAAAAATAATAAATTATAGAAAAATTAACCACCCCAACAATAAGAAAATGTCGATCAATAGGTACGCATACACCCATAATATTTGCTGCTGCATTAGTGTTGTACTATGATAATTTTCTTACGATGTTTGTCACTTATACACCTCAGAGACAGAGGCCAAATGCCCAGCTATGTGATGCATGGTGATCGCATGTTTTGGGTTTTTAAAGCACAGCTTCTGACCTTTGACTAGACTAGTTATCTCGCTTTGTTACTTCTCTCCGCCAGGGTCTCGCTCTGTTATCCGTTGTATGTAGCAGAGAGTAGTATGCGTGGAGAGAACACCAGTCTATCAGTAAAGGGAAATAACTTGTGTCGACCACTACCGCTCTCTATGAACATGGGTAAAATTGTCACGAGTCATTAGTCATGTAAGAAATGACTGTTGATAGAAATCTGAGAATTGCCTTAATACGTATATTGCCGTTTTATAAAAACGTAGGAATACCTAGCCTTTAATACCCACGAGTAGGGCTTTAGAGAGGTGTATGTATATATGTGTGTGCGTTCTCAGAATAGAAGTGCGACCTCAGTTATAATTTTTGATGCAACAGTGATCAATATGTTGAAGGAGCTCCTTGTTGAGATGTCATAGCGGTTCCTAGTCTGATCTCACACCCCCAGCACTTAAGTCACGGGTTCGAATTCGACATGGTTTTCGTACCTGTGAATGTTGCTAGTATTTCTCTTGGTCGTTTATTCTCTCTCTCGTGCTCCTCAACAACGAGCATTGAGAATCACTTTAAAGTCGAAACTGATAACTTGCAAATGGTTAGTTTACAATATATATATACTGTATATATATACATATATATTCTATTCAACGTATCTCCGAGACGGAAGAGTTCTTCCGGTGATGAAATGGCGGCAACAGGGTAAATTAATTAATGTGCCGCGAGGTCGACTTCATGACAAGTTATATTAGTAAGTTACAAAAACTTGTACATAACGCCAACGATGAACAATTACATCTGTAAATGCCAGTAAAGCACTAGTTCAGGTTTCTAATTGGAAAAACTTTACAATTTGATAACCATAAACATGTTAAAGTATCTTCTACTGGCAGGGGAGATAACAAGATACCGGAATTTCAGCGACAAACTTGTCAAAGATGTGTATCTGATGTCAATATTCTATTTCCTGCTAGTTACAGTGATGTATAGGGTGTGTGTCATTATGTGGTCCTTTAAAAACTTCAATTTCCTCCATCATTTGATTTATTCTGTTAATTAGTGTCCGTTATATCTTATGACAAAATGACACTTAACACTTGTTTAGGACGAAAAAAACTCGTATATGTTTACTCTTGAAGGTACATGACACACCAACGAATAGTTATTGTGGCTTTGCTTTTAATTTCCTTGCAAAATGGTTATTTTTACTAAGCATGAAAAGTTACATATGTATAGTTTCCTTTCGTTAATTTAACCTGAAGCTCGTGTATCTTCATAAAGTTACCAAATTTAAAAACTAACCAAAATTTATAATTGGGGGCGAATTATAAATGACTGACAAGCGTTGATTTTGGACAACATCTCCAAATCTTCTTCACATGGGTATTGGTCGAGACAGATATTTAGACAGTGTTGGTGTTTTGAGTTTATGTTATAGGACAGAGTTCATTCACTGAATTAGGTGTATCAGGATGCGATGTTACCCGTGCACGAGAAACAGTGAATTGTATCATGGCTTTTAGGCGTGTGCATGAGAATAACGGGACATTTAACGGGTATTGTTGCTATTTTAAACTACACCAATATCCATCCTTACTTCTTATGCATACTAATGAGAGATACTGGCCGATCAGAAGGCGGGTCTTCGTGAATTCTTCAATCTTTCGCTGGCTGGAACCCAGGTATCTAACTTATCAAAAGTAAAATTTTTATGACACATCTAATTGTAGTGCTATTATTATTAATAACTCGTTGTATTGAAGTAATTGCTGTCATAGTACCTGAATGTGTAAGTAACTTTAACTGTTCACAATATATTTGTCATGTATTTTGTTTTACTGTTTTTTTTGTTACAAATCGACATACTTAAAGTCCTAGAATGCTTAAACACGCTTGATAAGGGTTAGGGGGTCTGTACTAAGGTATTACACATATAAATCTGGCTTAATAACGCGACCTTCGTCATAGAATGCCTAAACACGCTTGATAAGGTACTAAGGTATTAAAAACGCGACCTTCATCAAATTAACCACGGACGTAAAAAGGACTTTAAGATAAAAAAATAACCCAACATATACATTAACCAGTAAAGCCAACATATTGCCAATCAGCCCATGATTTAGGTACTTCTTACACTAGACAATACTTCTTAGTCGTCTAGGATTCCCTCAAGGTTAGAGGTTTTTACAGATTTACTACGGTTTTGTCTGGACACCATTATTTACGGTGTCATCATCTCTAAGGATGGCACTGCTAGTACACGCGTACCTCATTGAAAACAGGGGATGAAATGAATGCTCTTATTACTGACCGGGATGTAAATCAGGGCTAAGTAATCTTCTTGTCAGAGAAAAAACCAAAGCTATTTATTGGTGACTATATGACGTAAGTCGATACAGTATTCCTATGTGTTTGTGTGGTATATTGGTGGATACTTTGTTAATCCCACGTAAGTCCATATCGAGAAGTTGTCTGTCAGGATCGGTGTGACCTCAGGTCAACTTAAATATTAATTGTGTCTTTTTAGAATATCAAGTCACAGAACCAATTTCCTGACATCCAGTTAAATTTTACTTTGACCGAGTCACCCAGACCTAGTTCAATCCTTGAAATGTCAAATTTACGATGTAAGACCAACAAACAATAGTGGCTAACATATCACAGACGTTAATATTTATGCCGAGATTTGTCCCTTTTCATATTCGTGTTGTGAATGTAAAGAATTACGTCTTTTTGTGAGTTTTTATGCTACCCTTCTCTAAGGGTTGGGTCATTCTTCTTTATACTTTTTTATTGATGAAAGATATGATCTTTTTAGGTATGTTTGCAATCATGATATGCAAATATTTCACTGTTTCAAAAATAGAGACTTACTTCACCCTTTGTTAACAGGTATCGCAAGGGAGAATACTCGTGAGTGACCGTGAAACGGTTTATAGACATAACGCACGGATGATTTGTTTGTTTGTATTAAGGGCTTATTGTCCGAGCAACAGTTAAGGTCAATTACGGACGTGCCAGTTTTACTGGTGGAGGAAACCGGAGTACCCGGAGTAAACCACCGACCTACGGCAAGTCACTGGCAACTTTCTCACACTAGCACGCCCCGGACGGGAATCGAACTAGAAGGTGAAAGGCTCTTATGGTTACAAGATGGCGACTTTAACCACTAGGCCACCGCGGCCCACACGCACGGATGAGGTGTGACGTGTATGTCTGCTGCACTAACAATTATTTACTGAACATTTTTCATGCACAATATTAAATGAGTTGCATTATTATTGAGGTAAATGACTATTTATTAGAGAAAAGGGCAAACAAAACGTGCGTGGGAGATATAAATTGACAAGTAAGTAGACAAAAATACGCCTCAGACATACAGGATTCATACAGACATGAATCTTCACGCTCACTTGCACAAAATATTCAAAATGAAAACGTTTTGATTCCCAGATGAACCTTAAGTGCCACTCAAAAGTGTTTACAATAGTATCTTTGACAAAGCGATTCGAAATATGACACCTGATATACCAATCGTTATAGGGCAAGTTGTCAATAATAATTTGTTTTCATAGTTGATATTTGCAGTGTTAGTTGACGTTGAGGCAAATAGAACGCATTTATTGCAAGACGGTACAACTCATTCCGAGCCTGGTCAAAAACAACGACAATGCAAGTGCAATTAAGTAATAATAGTCTCGAAAAATACAAAAACTCAAAAAAATATTTGGCCAATTTGTAATAGACGTCAGACAAACACCAAGTTGAAATTGTACACAAGTAGTGCGACGTATTCATAAATACACAGATGTTCCATCTCGGGGCTAATACAACGCTTTCATAGTAAAAACTGATAAGTTGCAGACATCTCGAGGGGTTGAATTATTTATTTATATTTACTCGTATAATGTACATTGCAACTTATCAATATGATTGACCTAGCTTTGTCAATACAGATTCAAAACCAAACTTCGAAACTAATAGGGAAGATTCTGATAGCTCTACCCAATAGCAGACATTTCCTGTTATCTTAGAGGGAAGCTATTAACATTCTTAGAACCGAGCTGTAATTAATAAAAGTAGTGAATGAAGCAGCCGGTACGCTACTTAAAAATATCCAAATTGGTTGAATTATTTTTAAAGGGCAGAGCACAAACTAACCTGCCCTCTAAAGGAATTAAAACAATGAACAAGAATTCACTATGGGTATGTTTAATGTGTCGGTAAATGTGAAAAGGTGTCACAAATATGACCATATACGATTACAGAATTTCTTTTATAACACTGTTAAAATTATCACTTTTAATCAGGAATTAACGATTTTCATAATTTAGGCATGGTTTCCTGGCTGTTGTATTTCAAATTTCAATTATTCAGTAAAACGTACCGGAAATTGGGCTCGAGCATGTTCCATCAAAATGTCAAATTTACTTAAGATTTATCAGCAACATATTGATCATAACTAATCAGAATTGAAATATTCAGGCTAACGTCATCAAAGTTAACACGACGTGCTGCTACTGTTCATGCAATGTAAACTACGGAGGAGTTCCGCATTATTAATTCAGAACAAATTAATATCAGCTTTTTTTCTTCACCACGCATGCGCTAATTGTTTTTTTACGTTGTGTGAAATACTGAATTGAAAGAGTCGAAATGGCACAAATAGTAAACAGTGTCCCTACAATGAACTTTTGCAAAAAAGAACTTTACATTATAAATAACTGAACAAAGAAAAAGGTGTAAAAACCCTACCACAAATTACGAAAGAAACATGGAACCATCGATATGCGGTCGTACATGTAAAGATTGGTAGGAAAGGAAAAAACTTAAGCGTTAAATAAACACTGATTATCCTTAGAAATGGCCCGGGTGGAAACAGAAGATTTGGAGAAGTATGTGCAGCCGAGTTAAGATAAAGGGAAATCTTAAATCAAAAGTTAAAACGATTTTATTTTCAACTGTGTCTAGTTATAGTTAAAAAATATAGGTTTTCAATACAATCCCAGATTAGGAAAGTCACTCTTTAACGGACAATAATCATTAAAGGAGGCCGACTCTAGTTCGAGTGCGCATGTTCAATGCGCAGAACTGATTATCAGATGTCGTACAAAAATAAAGTCACAATTGAACTAAAATGAGATAAAACAATTAAAAAAAGAATCAAATATAATATAGATACACGTGGCCTGCAACAATTTTGAAAAAAACTGCTACTAGAAAAATATCAATTTTGAATGTGAGATCAGTCGTTAGGCATTTTGTGGCAAATATTGTGTTTTTAGCCTAAAATTTTACCTTTGAGACGGTCCCTTATCTCTATTTGTCTGATAACCCCCTCTTTTTTCTGTTTATAATAAAAATAATTTAATGCAGTACCTCATATACAAAAATAGTCAAAAGTTCTATTGCAGGATTTTTTTTTATATTGGTTTAAGTGATAAAATTTGCCATTTTTGCGTTATTTCCCATTGAACTCTATATTTTGAAACAATCTCCGTGTCTCACCAGTCCTGGTGACATGCCTTTTTTTGCTTAAAATAAAGATAATGTGTCTGTAAACGTTGTCTGTTAAGGAAATAAAATTCTCTATTGCAGATATCTGGCAATTAAATTAGAGTCGGCCTCCTTAAACTAATGATATCAATGTACTGTTTTTGCTTATGGTTTTAATGAACTAATGTAACGTTTACAATATAAAGCGGAATTAAAACGTTTTAAATATGAAAAGAAACAGAAAAAAAACTATTATTCAAAGAGCACGTTCTCTGTTGTAGTTTTATGCATTCATACTTGTATTTAAGTTTTGGAAATATACAATCGTAATTCTATCATTATCGTTTTAATGTGTTTCTAAAGTCCTTTTAATGTCTTTTGAACAATATTTTTTCATATTGAAAAAAAACATCAGAACTCGCTATAACGCTTTAAGTAACTTGAACTTACCTCTTACTCTTATTGGATTTACTCGGCAAGTCTCGTTATGCATTCAATGTTTAAGCCTTCAGGTTAAGATTTCTCTGTTGTGCAGTGGTCAAAATGCTTTTAATTTTACAAAGATGATTGTTCTATCCATTTTACTTTCACATGTATTGTCAATACGTTTCGTTATTGTGGTTTGAAATTGACAGAGGAGAGTTCAATAGGTTGGTGGGGTTAATAAGGCTATACCAACCCTGAAACAGGTAGTAAACAACGGTGGCTTTTTTACACATTTACATTCAGAACTACTTATAATTGACGCGTCTATTCTTTGCAAAGAACTTTTCTGAATAACTGTTGTTTAAATTGTCTTATTGAAGAATACAAATCACAAGATTTACCTGCAATTCATGTGATTTTAGATTTTTATTAATAGGTTTGTTTAACAACCGATACGAGTTACATAGTACTTTCACAAATAAAATACCCTTTGGTGACCCAGTGTTTACCGTCAATATGTCCTAATGCTTTTGAAGTGTCCATTTAAACTTTTTGTTTAGAGGCGCACAGTAAGGTTATTTGACCACAAAATAAATACCTGACCTACCACAAAGTAGGTTTAGTCCATAGTGAGTTTATTCGCGTGTCAAAGTTACTCTTTTCGGTCCATATCAAACTACAATAACCAGTTTTTATTTTCATGTTTCTGACCCTTCGTTATTCTCACATTCAGAAGTCAGGTCCATACACAATTCTTGATTATACCTTGTGTTTTGTGTTTGATAAACACTGATGAGTTGAAAAACTCAAAGTAAATAAAGAAATTGAAAAAAATTGAAAGTTGAATCAATTCATTGGGTCTTATAGAACACGACCGCATCGGTACTTATTTTGTGATTGCAAGCTATGCCTCGCAATCTTAACAACCTGCCCATTCTTTACAATCTCACAAAACAAACCCAATTGGTTGGTAATAAAATGATAGTATCACAAGAACATATGTTATCGCATGTAAACGTTTAATCGGCGTGTAAAAAACAGGAAATTATTAATGAGACATTGCTTGTTAGCAAAAAGAAACAACAACACTGTTTGTTAGCAACAAAAAAAACTTGTGTTGCATGTGTTGTTTTTTTGGAAGTTAGTAACGATCTTCATAAAATCGTGTGTGGCTCTCTTCATACAAACAACACTAAAATAAGATCCGCAATGCAAGATACACACAGCATGCAAAGTCATTACCGTTTGGTCTTTGAGAACAAATATTTTGTTTATTCAGGTTTTTTTTTCCACATGGACAGCTGCGGTTCTTATATTTAAGAGTACTCTTAACTTATTGATATGTATTGCATCCTAGGAGGAACGTATTCTCGGTGTTGTCTTGTACACATGCGCATTTAAGAAAGTCAAACAGAACATTTTGATACAGTCACATTATGCGCTTCTGGTTTATTATATACAAAGTGGGGGACTCTAAGTGACTGTTCATACAATTATATACGATGAAGCAATGGGACCACACTCAGCAATGTCCGCGACGGAAAAGGGCGGAGTGTTCCGATTGTACGATGTACGATGTGTAGGTAACAGATGGTGCCAACTATACTTTAAAACTTGTAAATTTATGAAGTTTTTTCTACAATTAAACAACAATCAGAAATGTTTACTTTCAATTGTAACAATACAATCATAATCTTACAATTGCTTGATGTATTTTGTTTGTGACTGTTTTAAATAAAAAGTAAAAACAAAAAACAAAACGCGGACAATGTACGCATCTGTGTTAATAGCCGGCAAACTTTTCGTATGTACTTGACGAGGACACGAGGAGCGATGTTTTACTTTCTCTTCCCGCGTATGTACTTGACCTCCACACGAGGAGCGATGTAGAACTGTCCCTTCCCGCGTATGTCCTTGACCTCCACACGAGGAGCGACGTAGAACTGTCTGTTCCCGCGTATTTCTTTTTTAAAATGTGTATTATTTTAACTTGTTCTTTTTTTTAATTTTGAAACAATTAACATGAGATGGTCAGGGATAAGCAATTTTTGTAAAGAATTCCCCTGTTCGTTGTACTGGAATCATGAAGCGAATTAAACGAGTAAAATACATAGAGACAAGGAAATGGAAAATGTACCGGGGTTAGAGGTCCTGATGTTGCAATCCGGACAAATCAAATGCCGCAGAGGCGATATAACGAAGTATTTTATATCAAAAGTGGTGACTCACATTATGTGTGGATTTCCAACTTTCGTCCCCATAGTGGTTGACACATTTGTAGCAGGAAATGCTTACCATATCGCGAGCAACTAGTTTCGCTGCTATTTTATTTTTTTTTTAAGTTGAAGTTCGTGCTGTTCCCCCTTTTTTTTTATAAAAGTATATTTAGTTCTTTTTCCATTTGTTAACCCATGTCCATAGACTTACGGCTTTTGAGTATCGTCTTGGTTTTTCGTATTTTCCACTTTTATTATTCAATCGGAAGAAACTGGCCGAACAAAGCACGGTAAAATGACATTGTTTACTTCAAATGTTAATCTGTCATATTCTTTAGGTTTCTTATTAGTTCCGAATATAACGCCATTTTGATAATTTTTTATTTTAAAGGTAAAAACTGTCCGTGTTACTGGTACAAGAGAAATATCCATAGCTGTAATGAGTAGTCGAGTATATCATTTCTACTTCATATACTGTAAACATTTGTCACGATTCCAATCAAGAACTAGATACAAGGAATATCGATCATATCGCATTTCATATTTATGAAATATTTACTGAGAAATGTCTAACTAGTTGGTTTCATCTCCCGTTCCTGTCGCCGCTTCTATCCCTTTCCTAATGTTGACTTTTCTCCTTTGGTCTTTTGTCACGATATCGGTGAAATACTTTGGAAGTGACGTTAATCCTTAATTAAACAAACTTCTTGTTTGTTAATTATACTTTTTACCTTATTATCATTTTGACTGTCAGTGATACATTTTTCTCGTATGGTATAGTGTTAGATGTTGTAGACTCGACATCACTTATTAGGCGGGATAAGAGGAATCTGTGCCTGACAAATGTTGTGAATTGTAGTTTTTTGTTATGTAAGTGAGGAAGTCATACAAACACTTTTCTTAAATAAGATATTGCTAGATTAAACATGTAACTGACATTAACAAAATAGCATTGTTATTTACAAAAACTCTAAAAAAAAACAAGAGCCATTCGTCTGTAACCTGCGTCGCCTAGGGCAAACTTGAATCAATATATCTTTTAAAACTATGCATACAGAAAATGCATTTATTATTTTGGAAGTAATACATTAAATATACCAAAGTTTAGGAAATCCATTGAAAACTGGCTGGCTAAGTTCAACACACAGAAATTCTATGAAAATTCATCAGAAAGT
>JAUMGZ010226132.1:0-11233 GCA_032359645.1 Pododesmus macrochisma
AACCTACAGTGTGGGTACTCGTGAATAATACAGAAATAACCGGATAACCTACAGTGTGGGTACTCGTGAATAATACAGAAATAACCGGATAACCTACAGTGTGGGTACTCGTGAATAATACATGAATAACCGATAACCTACAGCGTAGGTTCGTGATTAAAATCGGTATAACCGGATAACCTTGAGCGTTGGTACTCGTGAATTATACAGAAAAAACCGGATAACCTACAATGTGGGTTCGTGATTAATATAAGAATAACCGGCCATGATAACCTATAATATACAGTGTGGGGTTTAGGAATGTACACCGTCGAATGTTATAAATGCGTGCACAATTCAGTTATATATAAATAATTATATGTTGTCCTAATTGTATCTCGGATTTTGTGTGATACGTTGCATAGCTGTAGTATACTATTTTGATAAGTCGTTAACATTTCTATATACTATGTGTATATGTGCAGTATGAAAAATTGTGGAGACATAAAACATATTTTAGACGCATATAAACATTTAGGTGTTGATGTAACAGTTTCGTACGTGGTAAATCAATATATTTTTTTCTTACTTATGTCCACTGTAACAGTTCACATTATCTAGTAGTTCTTAGAATGCTCCGCTGCGCGTAACGAAGAAAACGTTTATGAGAAACAGGATCCTATATGTCTCTCGTAAATTAGATGTAATCCAATTCCAGTGAAACGGGAACGTCTTTTACTCACTACTGCACATCGTTATCCCAAATAACGTCGCTCACAAAGATACATACGGCCAGTGTGGAAATGACAATGACATTGTCTGAGACTGTTTTACAATGTCGTGTTTATTTACATCAAACAGTGCGTGTTATGCCATACTTTACTTTTCTAACACACGAAACACACAGTAGAAGTTGCTAATATTCATAATCGGTGTCTTTTTACAGTAGAGGAAATATATCATTTTTTTAGATGCGTATTTGTATACATGTATATCGTTTTAATGTTTAATACAAACATGTTCACTTTTTACAACTTGCCGATGATTGATTTTAACTATTTTTTCATTCACTATGAGTCGGTCATCGAATGAGCTATAATTTCACGCCACGTACTTTCCTGACGTCTTGTCGGTATTATTGAATAGTTTGATTATTTTTAAACGCATCACAATTGATATAACTGGTAATGATAACTAATAAATAAATGTGTGTACGTGCGTGTGTGTGTGCGTGCGCGTGTGTGATGCAATAGTTTAACCACCAGTCGGAGAATGTCCTTCAAAGTAAAGATATAAATATGATCAACACGGTGGACAACTTTGAAATATTTGATAACAATTTAGTGTTTCTTATATGAACAACTACATCATAAAAGAGTAAAGTTATTAGGTAAGAACTCAACTTATGTGCATCTATCAAAGACATGTGATGATATAATCGATTATATGTGTACTTCTTTATGATTAAGTGATGCATGTTGTTTAGTTGATAAACAATACCATCTCCTATAAAGAAATTAATTGTAATTGTCTATACGCCTTCACATGTTAGCTATGGGTACCTGTTTACACTGCGAGCGCACACAATACTTCCTATTTTATATATTTGGGGAATAATCGTACATTTCATCAGTTATGAACATATTACCAATAAGTCAAATATTGACTCCACACGAAGAAAAAACTTGGAGGCACACTTCATTTCCAAAACTGCACTAAAGTGAGAATAATAGACCACAGTGTGTTTATTTGTGCTTCGTCAACATTGAGAATAAATAAAATTATTGCCAGATAAAGAGCATGAATCAGCAATCACACCGCCTCAAATACGCAATCAATCAATCGACTACATTAAGGTAATGTTATAAATGATACAATGTCGGTTTAACGAGACAACGCGTCACTTAACATATTTATAATGAATGCATTCCAGTACAACGACTTTACCTATTTCTTAATACTCGATACGTTTATTTGCTTGTTATTTTATCTGTGTTCTTTAATACTATAAATCCTCTTCATAGTTATAAGGGACTGAGCAATGAATGGCGATACAGTCTGTATGACACTTCATTAAAAAACTGCCGAGGTGCCGATAGTCTTTTCAAACACACAACGTTATTTTCTACAATTGAACAGTTCTAAAGAAAGCTTTCAATATTTCCGCCTTCATTTTTATGGGGACTATATCTATTCACAGTCGATATATTTTTTGTATCATGTAAAATAGCTGTGACAATGGTTTATTGAATGTTTGATTCAGCGGTTTGTGCTCGCTCCACACGTCCTGTTAACGGGCCATTCACACATATCAAAAGTACCAGTTTACAACAGTGAAAAAACCCGGAGATATTAATTATAGTCGTCGGATTGTTAAGGCGGGGTTATGACCGTCCCGACTAAAGACGACAAATGTCATTCAACGACATATTATTGCCTGCTGTGACTGACGAGGAGTCAAGAAATCATGATGGTTTTCTCTTAGAAATTATCATGCTTCGTTTTTCTCTTCAGTACCCATGAATTACGGGAAATAATGTGCAAATGGTGTCAACAGTAGGCCACTGGAATCAGGGTATAAAAAATGAACATGTCACTTGACATCGGTCACTATCTAGCTTACTTCCATATTTTTCATTTTATAAAATTAGCCAGAAGTGTAAAATTCTCAACTGGGCGACATCACGAAAGTGTTCACGGTTGAAAGTAAATTACTGGAGAAAAAAAGGAAAAATGACAAATAAATAAATAAATAAATAAATAAATAAATAAATAAATAAATAAATAAATACATAATTGATTGAATGAATAAATGAATGAATAAAAAAAACAAAAATATGAAAACAAAAAATGCACGGAGGTTAAAAGTTAAAACATTTTCACGACAAAATAAGAAAATAGTGACAAATACACTAAAGTTAAAAAACAGTTCGCGTTTCACCATAGCATAGAAATGAGAGTACAATATATAACAAAAGAGAGGTTAAAAAATAACAATAGAGAAGTTGAGTATATTTCAATTTACAAATTGATTACAGCAGTGACGTAAATACACCCGTAATAGTTAATTATTACACGATATTCAGTAAAGTTATATACTGTTAGTGGATGAGTAGTTTCTTTTTTTTATTTAGGCTATATTCAAGTTTAAAAACAACACCGAAATGGTGTTATTTTTAAATGACATTTTTCTTGAAATTTTATTGATCAAGCGGTGTCTGCACTAAAAGTGATATTGATCGCTCTGATCTTTTACTGTTCTTGTCTTATTTTACGCAAGCTACAGCAGTAAGTCAGAAACAAACTTTTAGTTTTAACCCACAAAGTCACTTCATATGATGATGAAAATCAAATACGCATGACAAAAACGCGTGTGTTGTACGTCGGTTATATCTACTTAATATCTAAAAGTAGATTCTATTTGTCAAAATAATTGTTTATAACATAATAAATTTATTTACGCGACATGTATTTTGGCGAATATGAGCTTTAACGACTCGGAAAATTACACTTTATAGCCTTTCACTCAATGCCGATTTTATGAAAACAGTCCATTTGTAAATTTTATGACCGTATAAAAGATATAAGATTTATCATGATTAATGTACACACTGGAACACAGATACATTCCAAGCAAAAAAATCCACACATATTTCATATTAGCAATTTAGATTTTTAATATTAATCCAAATACATCTTTTAATTTTCAGTTAGAATCCTTTCTAAAAACCCAAACTATTCTAGCATATTTAGTGGTTTTACAGCTATAAGTTGCACCTTGTTTTCCACTGCTTTATAATTTCCGTGTACTTTTTTTAATCAGAGTGTACTATTGTTAAGGTGCCAACTCCTTCCTATTCCATCAACTCAAATTGTGTCTATTTGTGAATGAAAAACTTCGATCAGTGGAAGTGATTGTTATTTTAGTTGAACTGCTTTATTTGGACAACTCATCTCATTACGACATGACTGTAATTTTCCGTGTAATTCTAGAAATGCGATAATATAAAAGTCCGTCGTACTGAATTCCTCTCGAGGGTTCAACTTCTACTTGTCGTTTCAATAACCACGGACTGGAGGCGCTAGGCACTTGTGCTCGGGCTTCTCCGGTGTCTCTCAATCGTATACAATTTCCTTTATTACAATTTTCTGACATTTTGTAATAAAATAGAAGTTCATCAGATGCAATTTGGGTGATACGTGGAGCCAGGTATTCGCCAGGTGTGGAAAGGCGTGTCACTCTCATGGGAACGAACGCACAACCTCTCACACATAATCACGTGGTTTTTAACCTGACTTCGCACGTGTATTTTCGTGCCTAATTATAAAGGTGACTCTTCATCTTTTCCATATAAGCACCATTCTAATCATGTCAACTTCCCCGCTGGGGGAATATTGCTGATTAATTTCGCAGGTCACATTTCGAAATCTCAAACTGTGCTTGTTCAAAGGAGAGCAGATTTAATTAGCGAATTTTATGTTGCATTTATCTTCAAATATCATAAATGGTTGTGTTTTGGATGTGCTCAAATAGAATAACTTGTTTTTGGTTTGTCATTTGATACCGTTTAACGTGTGCTTTCCCTATTCATTTCCATCTCGAAAACAAACAGGCCATTTGCAAGAATAAATTACACCATTTTATTAAATTTCTTTTTTAAAAATGATACATAATTAAGAAAATCGACACTTTACAATAATTTGAAATAAATATATAGCAAAGATTTTAAATGATGTTTCGACTTTATCGACGTATGAAATGTTTGTTTTATTGGGGTTTACCGTCACTTCAACAGTCTTTCGGTCATGTTGCGATAAAAAACCAAAGGAGAAAAACATAGTTACAGGACACGAAGAGAATTGACAACGGGAATATAAAAGTAAAGCAGCAGAAACAGTTCATGAAGGGTGAAAAGATCACGCAACGGCGTTTCCACCTACTCTTCTATCAAACTTTACATGGGGATTTTTTATCGCGCCGTGGGGTTAATAATCCCTGTACATTGGACAGTTAGCTAAGCGTCCCCTCTGAAAAACTAAATCAAAATTAAAGTATATGAAAATTAACAAGTAATAAAAAATAAAAAATATAAAATATATAGAACAAAAACATTCAATGTGGCTGAAAATGTGTCCGTTATAAACCTGATTGAACTGAACTTATTATTTATACTTTTCTACGCACGCGAATACAACATGTAACAAACAGGTTTTATGCCTGGGTTATACTTTCAGCAGGTACCCGTTGTTTAGCGTGTATAACCTCTGTCATGGGGTGTTTAAAGAATTTCTGTTGCACCCCGATGTGAATATAAATTGCCTTATTACGTCAAGAATTCCTCAATATTAAATAAAGGACTTAAACTAAGACGACTAAAGCTCAGTAACATTAAAACAGACACAAACAGTCCCATGATTGAAAGCTCTGTCATTGTGTTGTATTGTTTATTAAAATCTGTATTATCATTAATATATAAAGAAGAAAAATGACACATATGGATATTTCTATTTCCCCCTTGATTTCCGGGTAACGCGACGCGGATGCGCGGATGATGTTTCAAATAAGTGACTCTTGTGCCACCTGTTTCCAAATTATGATAATTTGATAACATTTCCGTAATAGTTTATCATAAGTTGTTACGGTCTCTGTGAATAATGATGGGTTTTCTGTCTGAAGTGTAAAATGATAGCTTTATGAAAATCCATATGGCACACACAAAAACATTGTTAAGTTTTATATTTACACGTGTTGCATTTTCTTTCATACTTCAAACGTTGGAGCCGTTATTAAATTGAACTACGTTTATATGTCTTTGAGATTTGACAATACAATATTTTAAACCTATATGATTATAGACGAATAAACATATCTATAAAATTTGGACACAAATCGTAAACAATTTGCTATTTTTAGTCGAATTGACACAGAATCGGTGATGGCGGCAAATACATTTAATACGTTTCATACCACGACATCAGTGAGCATCAATTTTCTAGTTGATATAAACACTGTACATACTGGTAAAAACATTACGAACTTAGAATCTATTTTTCTTCTTCTAAACATGGCGTCCTATGTGACTCTTGGGAAAGTTTTAATTCACGGCGTAAGTAAGCATCACTTAAAAATCGAATTATTACCAGAATAAAGTAAATATTTTAATAGTTCAAATACCAAATACAGGATGTTACTTCAGCATGACAGAAAGAAAAACGTTTTAAAGAGTTCTTAAGAGGACCTCAAGCCTAAACAACGAGGTACTATCCAGTCTAATTGTGATTTCCTCATTCTTTCTGCGTGCACAATTGTCCGTGTCCGGTGGTGCTCATGTACATTACACACGCCTACTCGGCACAACTTCACAGCCAGTTGACAACTTCAAGTTTTGCTTGATTGAGACAAACAGGAAGATATTCACCAAATTGACGGATACACTATGTGTTTTAATTAGTCTAATCATTGTGTTGTGTGGCACTTGTTGCTGCTTGTCGACTGTGTCACACGTGTTCCCATCCATTCCTGCTACAAGTCTTAACTCTTTTAGTTCCCTCGCGCAGAAAGTAAAATCACGTAAGACAATTGCCTCTTCAGTGTGACCCTATTAAGCTCAATTTGTTATTGTTTGAAACCCTTCTGAAAGTGATTGTTTCCATATCTAAATTTAAGTTGACTTCGCCCGTGCTTAAAGCACATAATTGTCTGTCGTCTGCAGTCACTTGGAGTTGCAACTTGATGCAACGTTTAGCATACATGAGAAAATTTTCACACGCATATACGCCGTCTGCTGTTTGCGTGCGTCAAGTGTTCAATGTTGATATTTTAGTAGAATTTCAAGTACATCATATTATTTCTTTCTTTAACGTTATTATGCAGGGTTTGTCAATTTTTGGCTCTCTTTTAGAATTTAGAAAACTTCAAAAGGAAATTCTTCAATTACGGGTTGACCTTTTCTTTCAAAATTTATTGGTTTTAAAACTGCAGTAATACAGAACAAGAGTCTATTTCAGGACACTTTGTTTATGCAGTTGTCTCAAGTTTTCAACAATCATGTTCAATAAAAGCAACAAAAACAAGCAAAAGCAATGCTTCATGTCGCCTGCCCAAACATTCATTACAAATCTGTGTTTTTCTCATATCTTATATATATGTGTAGTTTAGTATGTGTTGTTTTTTTCTTTTTAAAACACCACTGTTTATTGTCTCCATATGATGTGAGTATTGATAACCAGATATATAACTGTACACTTTCTATTTATAGAGATATGATGGACGATGGGATGAAGCACGTGATGCACTCACACCACCATCCTCATCACCAGCAGCTACACCATCACCACCACCAACAGATGTGTAACAACACCCAGATGATGATGCCGCACGAATACAGAGGCGATCTGGACATGTCCGCTAAAATAATCGAGGACATGCGCTCAAACATGACCTCAATGCCATTGGTGAAAAACGAACCCCTCCCTCCTCATTATCTCTGTGGTCCGCCCCTGGACCACCACCACAGACTCCACCATGCAGTACCGCCCGTTTGATAGTAAAATCCCCGCTGTAAACTAACGACTTACCCATTATTGGGTTACCTACTGTTCATGCGAATGTTCCTGTTTCCGTGTGTTACAATTACATCATGGACGGACTAAGTGCCACCTCTCACGGGAGACCTCAGGACACCACAAGAGGAGGACGTATTGGTAAACTGGCACCACGGGACAAATCAAAAGACAACAGTACGACTTTTCCTAACATTCCAAAATCAGTTTATGGAGGAGGACTGGGAAGGAATTACTCTGTGTTCACCAAATATATCCTACCATAGAATGAAACCTTTTTATAAAGGAAATAACATTCATGACTAGGAAATAAACAGTTACAAATCTTTCCTTGTGGTATACCCCATTACATGTTCGTGTGTTTTCGACTTTGATACTTATTGTTCGTGCTTTACATGTTGTACTATATCGCTGTACGTGTTAACATACGGACAAGGTACGGCATCACATTCTCTCTCTAGTCCAGTAATATTGTCGGTGAAAACATTTCAAGTATTACTCTCATCCAAACTGCACGTGTTTGCATTCTCAAATGTGTTATTTATTATTCATATGTATGTATACGGAAATGCCAAAAGGTTTGCAATCAAAGAAAACTTAATACATTTGTTATATAAATGTTTTATGATCATTTTGTGAAATTAAAATGGCGAATGACACTAACGTCGTTATTTATTAACTATCGCACGTTTAATTCACTTACTTCAGCTACCGAAGTACGAATGGAAGTAAAATGTGTCTACATCATGAATACAATTGCTGTGTTTCATTTCAAGTCCATACCACTTTTACCTAATGGTTTCATCTGTCTGACGTCAAACTTAACACATTCCGAAATCAATAGTTTAAATTAGATTTTCAATAACTTGTCTACTACGTCTATGGACTTGTCTACAAAACTTTCCCTAAACAAATAATAACTGTATTTTATTTACACAAATCATTGGTGACTCGACGCAGTCCTTTTTTCTGGATCTCCCATCAAATAAATATTTCCATTTGTTGACGATAAAACGGATTCCAGTCTGTAAACTTAGCTATCGTAACACAAGATCTGGCTGGTCAATGTCGATATGAAAATATAGTCGTAAAGCCGACTGACCAATCGGCTCACGTATTACGAAATCTACGTTTGCAGACCAGAAGCCAGCGTACCGTCAGCAAATGGAAATATTTATTTGTAGGCGGAGTCGGAACTGAATATTATGGCGCTTCTACACGAGGGATATTTCGACAGGAATGTAAGTGTAAATCGAAGAAATTTTTAGTTTGCTATTGAAAAATGTTTAATTGCAATCAAAATGTAATTTTACGTATCAAGACATCACAGTCGCAAATCCTTTTCCATAGACGCATGTTAGCATTTTGCACTATACCGATCACATCATTGCTTTAACTGAACATATTACAAACTCAAATTCAAGAATTGGATCCCAATATATTAACAGAAGAACACAACATATCAGGATGTCTTTTACCTCTGGACTTAGCTATGGGCGTCAATTGTAAACGGGCTATTTCAGTGGTATTTTGCTACAAAAATATTATGTTAAACCACCGTCACATCAGCTCCCAATTTTCACAAAAGACAGCACAGAAGTAAAACCATTCTTATTTTCCAATGACCACAGGAAATATCAAATAAGGATTACAACAAAACTTTATTATTCATAATATACTGACCAATCGGTGATACTCACATTTTGCTATACGGGCCTTCGTGCACAGAGGGGTTGTCTCAGAGTATTTAGGTGTGATTTCTTAAAATCACAAGAAGAGTTTTCACGTAGACTTGAGTTTGCCTTCATCAACATTCGTTGTATAAAAAAAGATTCTATCCCTCAACATTGACTTCCGTTGTAAGTTCCAATGATATAAAGATTATAAGGCTCGAGAACAAAACGACAAAAAGAACATATTTCATGGCGTACATGGAATATAAGGAAATTCCGTCTACATTCCGCCTACCAGAAAAACTGGATTACGTCTAAGAATCCGCCTAACACTTTTCATTAGGCGGAATTTCGGCGGATTTTTACACTTAGAAAATTTTCCTTGGCGGGATGTACATCTTACCCTTCCAAGAGAGATTTATCATCAGTAATTTTAATTGCTCTAGCATTGTGTATTGGTTTTTCTTTTTGCATGACCGACAGTCAATGCCTCATGGACGTGATACCTGTATATGGCGTTTACAATGTGTTTTTACAAAGTTGACTTAAATAATGATCTTATAAACTTCACCGTTGGTCCTATGGAAGATGGAGGGTTCACTGGCTTGTATAACCACACCATTTGTGTTATTAGTTGGACATCCATGTTCCTACATGAACTTAATTCATGCGTTCATTGTTTCTGTGTGTGATTAGTTTGACTCACGACTATATTCGCTCAATTATTTCTCCAATTAAGGATCGTCCAGTTTCTATTTTGTCTATCAAAGCAAATCGAAAATAGACTGAATACATTAGCAAAGACCGTGGTGAAACAGCGAGATCCCTCCTATGTGTGAGCGGATATTTTGTTTACAGTTTTCACACTCTTTGTCTCAATCAATCAGATTATTGCTGATGGCTGATTCCTGTGGTAATAATAGTCTCCCCCTGGACGCTATACCAGTGATCTTATTGCGCGACAATAACCGTGGTTATACTATTTCTGTGGCACGCGATAGTATTACCCAAGGGTGCACTTGCTCTATCTCGCGGTGATAAAATTGGAGATTTTAAGTGAACAATTTTACAGCCGCTTCGTAGAACTGACGCCGCCAAGCAGAAATTATGGTTTAAGCGTTGATAGTGAGGAAGGAATATGTAATGTTATATTTCCTAAACGATTCTATTTGAGCGAAAAATTGACCTATACAATTGTGATGATTAAGGCATTCCTATTGACAAGCAACATTAACTATAAATAATCAAACAGCCGGTGCAGTCATTGTGTAGTCATGCAATCACGTCAAAAACTGTCTTTTAGAATGGTTTCCGTTTTCGGTTGATCCTCTTAATTTTCTTTCGAACAAAAGTTTAAATAAATATTAAAACTTTAAGATATTACTGGTTGGATCGGAGCTATATGCATGTATTACACTGTACCGAGTTTGATTAAAACAGCACTGTGACAACAGAAATAGTAAATATCAAGCCACTACCTGGTACAAACTAGATAATAAAATTTAAAATGTACATTGAAATTCGTCAAAGACACGACAAGTTTTTGCATGAAAATATTTCTTATTGCTTACTTAATACTCTGGTATTCTGTCCTGTCGTTGTATATTGTTTACTTTTGAATTCAATTAGCTATATGTGTTCCATCTTGTATTTGATAGTCTTTTCCCCATTTGATCGTGTCTTTTAGGCATAAGTGTTACATCTTGTATTTGTTGTGTCTTGTTGCCTTTTTTGTGTCCTTGAACTACAAGCGTTACGCTTTGGTTTTGTCGTGTATATTACGTCATATGACTTTCGTGCTTTTTTCACAGTTGGTTTTGTCGTGTCGTGTTTTTTATTTTGGTTCTGTCGTGTCTTTGTACCGGTCTATTAACTATATAAGTTATGTTTGGTTTTTTGTGTCACTGACGTCTTGGATTTGTAATGTTTTTACCATCTTGTTCCTGCCGTGTCACTGACGTCTTGGATTTGTAATGTTTTTACCATATTGTTCCTGTCGTGTCACTGACGTCTTGGAT
>JAUMGZ010226143.1:0-11233 GCA_032359645.1 Pododesmus macrochisma
TGCTGATCGATTGATCTATCTGCCTGATTGATTTATCCAACTACTTGGTGACTTATCAGGAATGCATTTATATCATTCTCATTGTACCTCATATTTACCATTGTATCAACAGAGAATTCAACACATATTTTTTTCTGTTGATTCCATTTGATGCAATGAAGAATGTTTGCGTCTCATTAAAACATGTTATTTAAAATAAGTGTACTTCATATCTGAACAAAATTTCATGATTTTTCTTCATTAAAAATGATTAACTTGTGGTGCCAAACTTTGACACTGAAATACCTATATATTTTTCAATAATTAATTGTACTGATATTTCAATAACTAATTCAACTGTGAAAAAGACAGTGTTACAAAAAGTGTATAAGGACAATTTATAGCAGGTCAGTTCATATGGTGCCAAAAAGAAAATTGACACAATACACAAGAACAAAATAAGATAAAGATATATATGGAAAAAGTGTTTTTAATTCTTCTTTATCACAAAAATTAGGTTCAATATGCAAAGTTTGAACTTCAGACAATGATTAAATGAAGAAGTAAAATTAAAAAAACTTATATTAAGTTGTCTTGTTTTGAATTCCATATGTATTTTGTGATGTGTCTATTAAGAGGGTAAATGACAAAGAGACACCACAAGTCTCTACTGTAATGATGTGATGCCTTTACAACATCAAGATTTGCTGTATAAACAGCCATGTATATTGAATCATGTGATAGAAAAGATAAGATTTTCTGTTTTTTCATACTAAAGACTTATAATTTGAAATATTTTGTAAATATATAAGTTCATTAAATATATCAATATTTTGATTAAAGATATGGTTTATTGGAGAATCAAAATTTTCCAAGTTACGCCGTCACATTATGGATAAAATTATTACAAGTTTTAAAAAAGAATCGCAAATGAAATTAAATTTTTTAAAGCTACTGTAAGAAATGTAGAATTGTATTTTCTCTGTATAATTACAGTCATTTATAGTTCTGATGATTGTTGCACTTTTATGTCGACCAAACAAACCATGGCTTAATTGGTCTAGATTAAAAAATTAAGACCTAACAACATACGGTTATTGCTGTACTTTGTAAAGCTGGTTATTCATGCCAGGTACAGGTTATATATTCTGTTTATATATGTTTAAGATGTATGACTCATTTATCATGTTGACATATCTGTTATATCATTATCATGTTAACCAATGAATAAAGAATCTTTTAAACAAAGGTTTTAGTTTGAATGTTGCTGTTTGCTTGTTCTCAAACTTTGCATATGGATATTTTGACTGATGACTTGACGAGAGTGTCCATGATTTGACTGTCATCTTCTTGCCAGTTTAACTTATACTAATTGTAATTCAGAAATTTAATAGTATTATAATGTATACATCAAGTAACAAGATGAGTGGAATCATAAGAACGAAAGACAGTGAGAAAACAAAAACAGCCGCATCAAATGATCCAGCACCAGAATTAAAAGAAATGATGGCACAACAATCCTCAAGACTAGTTATAAAGTGTGAGGTACAATGTCCTCTTAATGTCTATTGGTTTATCATCATGGAAACTCGGGCAAGAAAATGCTGTCAGATCGTTATTAATTGAGTCTTGTTCCCTTGCAATTGGATCCTGTTAAACATTGTTTCAACTCAACAACTCCTGTAATTATTAACTTAAATTTTTTATTCATTAACAAGGGCAATTCCCACAAATTATTGGGCTTGTTCAATATCCACTATAGTTTGACTGTTATTAATGGAGTTATGCCCTTTGGTTCAAGAAATACATTGTTGCTTCTTAAAATCTTGTGAAATTATGAACTTTTGTACCTTAATTAAACTTAATTCTAAGGTTTATTTATTGACAAATTCACAAATTCCATAACCACTATTAATGGAGTTATGCCCCTTGGCACAGAAACGCTGTAAACAAGTCACAACTGATGATTGCATTTTAATCACATCGATGGAAATTTACTGTAAAATGAACCGAGACTGGTAAAGTTTTAACCTGTACTTTAAAGTGTTTTTCATATTCTAAACCAATATATGAGCATATATAATTATGTTTTTGAATTCAGATACATGAGAAAGTGTAAGTAGATATTTTGTATGAAAGCATAAAACCAATCCTGCAAAATCTCACTATCGTATTGCCATTCAGTACTTCGCGTCCTGGATCACTCTAATATTCTTTATATGACGGAAATTCCTATATCAATTTAACCCCGGACTTCCGATGAACAAAATTTCACAACTTTCAACATTGACATTTCCTTGGAATATTTTACAATTGAAAATCTATATCCATTTATTAAACAAAAGTTTTCACTGTATACACGATTGCCTAATGTACACCCATAGAAGAAAGCGTTATGAAGTGAAGGTCAGGCTCGCAAAAAGATGAAAGAAGAAACGGTAAGGTGCAGGCTCAAGACGAATACATAGGAGTAGCCGTTGATGGCCTTGAACACTGAAGTTTAATCCCATGCTTCTGTATGTGCAATGAAAGCAAATAGAAGGATCGAAATAATCAAAGATCATTCTAATACACTGGCAAGGACAACTTTTCATCCCTTTATAAAGCAATAATTAGACTAACGTTACATGATGTGGCAGTGTGGCATCCATATCTGAAATTTCAAAACATCAGGATGCTAGAAAAATATACGTATGATAGCAATTAAAATAGTCGAGGAGCTGGGACAAAGACACATCCAGACTCTCTAGAACCAAAGGAAGCGAAATGATGTAATCCAAATGAAAAGATGTATACACAGGTTGGATAAACAACTGAAAAGGTTTATACACATATTTAACATGACTTGTGTTTTGGTTTGCAACTGGAACTGACAGGGTGTTCACAGATCTAATCCCTAGGACCGTAAGCATATGCATCCAAACCAGAATGTGTCTGCAATTATGCACCAGCGCCGCGCAATGGCTCATTGGTAGAGCGTTTTAATCGTGTCCCAGTAGGCGGGTTTCGAATCCCGGCAGCTTCACACCTAAGGCGTTGAATTTAGGCATTTCTGGGTAGAAGGACTAATTGGCTCGGTGTCAGGAAAATGTGACGAATGAAGTATAATTTAAGCATTGAACTGCTTTTAGTTGGCATCCAAAGGAGATATGAATGCCAATTGGACACAGACAAATTTAATGAAGTGCGCCATACGATGGTAAATATATTAATGTATATGCGGCGTGATATTTCAGTAAGAGAGCACTATAAAAAGTCGCCACCCCTGCGCACAGTTACAAACAGACACTGTCTCGATATGACCATACACGAGTTGAAAAGACGTCAAATTCCAATAAAACAAACAAACATATCTTCAATTATATATCAAATGAAAACTAAGAGTCAAAATGTAAAATGCACATGCATGTGCGTACAAAAACACATATAAAATAATAGGTTTGCCTGCTGAACGATTCCTTTTACAAATTGTTTTTGTAACAGAACTTCAATTTAATTAATATTCATATAGTTATAATTTAAGACATTATTTGAAAAACGCGTCTGTGTGTGTGTGTGTGTGTGTGTGTGTGTGTGTGTGTGTGTGTGTGTGGTTGTGCCGGGCGCTTGCTTTGGTAAATACTTGTGTATTGCATTTATATTGATGTATTTAATGTGTATTTGCATGTTATGTGTGTAAGTTTAATGCATGGTGGTGTGTAGTATGATATATTTAAAAACATACAAACCATATTGATGAATTGATTATTATGCGTGTGTATGTATGCTTTGTTAAAATAATTATGAACGACATTTATGAATTAACATGTGTGTAAGTTTGTGTGACATGTTTAAATAATTACGAACCATGACGATGTATAAATCTATCTCTATACTGTATACATATATATATATATATATATATGGTTTATGATAATAAAGAAATTGAATTGAAATTGAATAATAAAATATTTTAAATATAAATTTAAAATTGAAATTGAATCAAGATCAAACTTTCTAGATAGTCAATTCTGGTCGGATAATTAAAAAAAAATTCCTTGCCCTTTTGTACATTCTTCATGTTTAAACATGAATTTACATCGGATTAAGATCAAAATTGTCAGATAGTAAGACGAGAAATGGAGATGTTTGGCACTCATGGTTATTTTCCATCATCCATACTTTAAATTTAAATATTATGTTCCCCACCGTTTTTTATTTAATCTTTTTATTGGATGGAGACAAAACTCTTCAGATAAACAGAATATGAAATGTCAATATGGTCGGATGATTTTTCCAAAGTTATTTTGCTTGTTTACATACTTTATGTCATGATTGTTTGTGTTTTTGCTTAAAATCTGCAAATTTTATGTGATTAAGATCAAATGTCAGATAGTAAACATATTGGTGTTCTGGTATCCAATTCATTTCAAGAGATATTGCCCTTAACCCATACTTTCTATGTCGAAACCTGAACTTTTGAATAGTTCTGTGGTACTATGTTAGCACTGACAACTATTTAGGTTTATGTTGTGTTTATTCTTAATAAAACTTTGTCTTTAAGAAAAAGAAAAGTAAGTTGTTGAACATTGTTATTTTGGAATGATCATATGATCACTTTCATAAGATAGCACGCTTAGTTTGTTTTCTTTATTGGGGTTTAACGTCCCTTCAACTCATATCTTGGTTATATCGAGATGGTGTCTGTTTGTGACAGTACACACTTATGGCGTCTTTATAGTGCTGTATCACTGAAATATCACACTGCAGACACACTGACGTGATACTTCACTCCATCACATTACCCTGACACCGAGTAAACCAGTTTTTCTCCTGCAGAGAATGCCGAGTGCTTAGCAGAAGGAGATAGCAGAAAACCTATTTAACCTCGTAGGTGTGCCGAAGACGAGGATCGAACTCCAGTGTGTTTATACTAATCATCAAAATAGAGAATTTGATAACGTGCTAATGTTAAAAAGAACAAATTACGGTTTACCTGTGCTCGATTGGATTTCTTCCTTTGTCACTCAAAAAGGCACTAAAAAGCGTGTGACGTCACTGCTTTCATTGTAAACTTGTTTTTATTAGACTGATAAATCGTGGTTAGGAAATGCTGAAACTTAAGATTTTTTTCTGAAAAGTAACAGCTGTTTTTTGAACACTCAATAAAAATTTCTAGTCGGAAATGACGATAGCAGTTGTAATATCGCTAAAATACATTAAACTATTTAAGTGAATTTATGTCTTGTTTTCCTAACCAATAATTGAATTCTTGACAAACAGAATAGGAAAACTATAAAATCGCAACATTTAAATTTTTATAACACAGTGTTGTTTTACGGACATGTATACCATTGCTTTATCTGTGGTTGTTATCAGATGCGGTGGCGGTTTCTCTCGCAATTTTCCTTTTTCGTCTGTCCAAGTACCAATACAACAAGTACCAAGCAAAAAACAAAAAGAGGAATTGTGGAATTTTATGGAATCCGTAAAAATAAGGGAATTTTTTATCTTTTTCCCATGACTTATTATCTCGTGGGATAATTTTTTTTCACATGTCCCCTCTAATCTTCCGTACATTCCCAAGACTTATAAAAATGTAAAAATAAATTATCTCTTAATAGGTCGTGGGAACGAGATACTTCTTTTTCCTCATTTTTTCTTCATTTTTCGACAGGCAACCTACCCACCACCGAACTACCTACCTGCCTGCCTGCCTGTCTGCCTGCCGTAAAATAATTTAAAAAAAAACATGGGAACGAGATAATTGTTTTTTACTTTTTATAAAGTCGTGGGAACGAAATAAAAAAATCTTCACATGTCCCCTCTATGCTTCCGTACAAAACAGTAACCATACAAAGGTGATATTCAAATACACAGAAATATTGTTGTAGGTTCACGTCGAGTGTATCATGACAAGCGTTGTAATATTCAATATTTTATATTTACATTTAAAAGCATACCATTTACATTCAAAGACTTACCATATGCATTAAAAAAAACTTGTCATTTGCATCCATTAACAATTATTTATTAGTTTTTCAATGTAAATAATGTTTTGGATGCAAATGATATAGGTTTTTAAATGCAAATCTATGATACTAGATATTGATATGACATAGCCGACATCATACGAAATTTGTATGGATGCGTTCCTTTGTCATTAGGTTGAAATAAAATTCGTTCTAAGAGTTCACCTTGAACTCGGCTAGTCTACCCTGAATGTACATCGTCCGTCGTCCATATATTTTGTTGTTATCAATCTCCTCATAATGTAAAAAAAACCTTCATAAAATGACATTATATGACTTTTCGATTACACAATAGTTCGGTAATGTGTACATGCGGCAAAATTCTTCTGTGAAGTAGCTTAACCATTGATATAGTAGGGCCGAAGCCCAGAAAATTGGCAAATATATGTGTACGTCAGAAAAAAGACGTATTGCCACTCCCCCGACTTTCCACAGGCTACGGCCATGTATAGCTACTATTCCTCCATAAGTAAGGCGCTGAAATATTTTCATCTACAACTTTACAGTGTTACACTCCTACTTTACATTGTTAGACTCCTACTTTACATTGTAAGACTTCTACTTTACATTGTTAGACTCCTACTTTACATTGTTAGACTCCTACTTCACATTGTTATACTTCTACTTTACAGTGTTACACTCCTACTTTACATTGTTAGACTCCTACTTCACATTGTTAGACTCCTACTTCACATTGTTAGACTCCTACTTTACATTGTTAGACTCCTACTTTACATTGTTAGACTCCTACTTTACATTGTTAGACTTCTACTTTACATTGTTAGACTCCTACTTTACAGTGTTAGACTCATACTTTACATTATTAGACTCTTACTTCACATTGTTAGACTTCTACTTTACATTGTAAGACTTCTACTTTACATTGTTAGACCCCTACTTCACATTGTTAGACTCCTACTTTACATTGCAAGACTTATACTTTACATTGTTAGACTTCGGCTTTACATTGTTAGACTTCGGCTTTACATTGTTAGACTCCTACTTTACATTGTTAGACTCCTATTTTACATTGTTAGACTTCTACTTTACATTGTTAGACTCCTACTTTACATTTTTAGACTCCTACTTTACATGGTTAAACTCCTACTTCACATTGTTAGACTCCTACTTTACATTGTTAGACTTCTACTTTACATTGTTAGACTTCTACTTTACATGGTTAGACTCCTACTTCACATTGTCAGACTCCTACTTTACATTGTTAGACTTCTTCTTTACATTGTTAGACTCCTACTTCACATTGTTAGACTCCTACTCTACATTGTTAGACTTCTACTTTACATTGTTAGACTCCTACTTCACATGGTTAGACTCCTACTTCACATTGTTATACTTCTACTTACAGTGTTACACTCCTACTTTACATTGTTAGACTCCTACTTTACATTGTTAGACTCCTACTTCACATTGTTAGACTCCTACTTTACATTGTTAGACTCCTACTTTACATTGTAAGACTCCTACTTTACATTGTTAAACTCCTGCTTTACATTGTTAGACTCCTACTTCACATTGTTAGACTCGTACTTTACATTTTTAGACAACTACTTTACATTAAAAGACTCCTTTTTTACATTGTTAGACTCCTTCTTCACATTGTTAGACTCCTACTTCACATTGTTAGACTCCTACTTCTCATCTGTTTTAGGGACACAGAAATGGTAGGAGACTATTACTTCTAAGTATTCTTCTTATTTCTCTTGTTTACCAATTAACATTTGGGTTTTTTCGGAATTAATTGAATTTTTCGAACTCATGGTAACTCGTATGACTCGATATATCTTGTGAATATGTCATCTATTTATAAACACGTCGTCTGAAATTATGAACATTTTATACTGACAATGCACCCGGAGTCGACTTTGACTTTAAGTTTTTGTCTGGGAGAACTACTACATTATACAAGTCTAGTCTGAATAGTCTAGTCTATTTAAGTAATGAAGAGAACTTTTGTCACACTAATTATAAAACTGCAACAATATATTATTAGTTTTAAACTAATTGTTTCCTAAATCCATGTGAAAACGAGAAAGTGAAAGTTCTAATACAGTCAAAGACATACAATCGTAATTCCTCTAGATGACATATAATGGCAGTAAATCTATCTCCATCGAAGTAGGTTATAGAACAACAAAAGGATTTTAAACAGCACAAGGAATTTTAAGAAACTTGATACTATGTTCTTTTTACATTTTTTTACCCTTCAAGAGTTCCGCGGAGACGTTGTAATTCTCGTATAAATGGCAGTGCACATGGGTGGTAAACTACAATTCAAATCACTTGTTACACGTTAAGTTGAATGTTGACACTCAATATTCAATTTACACAGTTTGATGTTCCTAATATAGCCGTTATCTCGATCAGTGTTGTGTTTGGTTTATGTTTATCAGGTCAAATGATATAGATACAAAGGAGACAATTTCACAACGATATAACCGGGTTCAACTCAGTTCTAAACAACCATTTTTATGTGAATTAATTAATATAAAAATGTAAAATAAATTTACTTAATTAAACAGTAAATTGTTTATATATCTTTACTTATACAAAAATAACTGGATGATTAATTGTGAGAATTCCTCTTGAGTGAACAGTATTTCTTGAGACAGATCTCCACATGATATATATGTAAATAATTTTGCTGTTTCGATCTGATATCAGCTGGTTATACTTCATCACGGTTTCTTACCAAGGATATTAATCAGAAGCAGACTTACTTCTTTTACAAGGAACACTACATCCTCAAATACCAGCCGGTTGACTATGAACCTTTTATTATTCTTTTTAAACATAATTAAAATTTCCAAGTGATAGTTCTCGTTTTATACACAATAGGCAAGAATATATGAAAATGACATCTCAAGAGAGCTCGAGTCAAGAGCCGCCACAGAACGACTTAGAACGTTTATTATGCAGTTAAACCGGTCATTGCGATATAAATGGTGTGTGTTTCCAGTCATCGCAATATCAATGGTGTGGTTAAACCAGTCATCGCGATATTAATGTGTGGTTAAACCAGTCATCACGATATAAATGGTGTGGTTAAACCAGTCATCGCGATATAAATGGTGTGGTTAAACCAGTCATCGCGATATAAATGGTGTGGTTAAACCAGTCATCACGATAAAAATGGTGTGTGTAACAAGTCATCGCGATATAAATAGTGTGGTTAAACCAGTCATCACGATATAAATGATGTGGTTAAACCAGTCATCGCGATATAAATGGTGTGGTTAAACCAGTCATCACGATATAAATGATGTGGTTAAACCAGTCATCACGATATTAATGGTGTGTGAAACAAGTCATCGCGATATAAATGGTTTGGTTAAACCAGTCATCACGATATAAATGATGTGGTTAAACCGGTCAACGCTATATAGATGGTGTGGTTAAACCGGTCAACACGTTATAAATGGTGTGGTTAAACCAGTCATCACGATATAAATGGTGTGGTTAAACCAGTCATCACGATATAAATGGCGTGTGTAACAAGTCATCGCGATATAAATGGTGTAGTTAAACCAGTCATCGCGATATAAATGATATGGTTAAACAAGTCATCGCGATATAAATTGTGTGGTTAAACCGGTTATCGAGAAAAAAATTGTGTGGTTAAACCAGTCATCGTGATAAATATGGTGTGATTAAACCAGTCATCGCGATATAAATGGTGTGGGTTAACCAGTCATCCCCATATAAATGGTGTGGTTAAACCGGTCATTGCGATATAAATGGTGTAGTTTTACCGGTCAACGCAATATAAATGGTGTGGTTAACCAGTCATCGTGATGTAGATGGTGTGGTTAAACCAGTCATCGCGATATAAATGGTGTGGTTAAACCAGTCATCACGATATAAATTGTGTGTGTAACAAGTCATCGCGATATAAATGGTGTAGTTAAACCAGTCATCGCGATATAAATGGTGTGGTTAAACCAGTCATCACGATATAAATGGTTTGGTTAAACCAGTCATCACGATATAAATGGTGTGGTTAAACCAGTCATCACGATATAAATGGTGTGGTTAAACTAGTCATTACGATATAAATGGTGTTGTTTAACCAGTCATCACGATATAAATGGTGTGGTTAAACCAGTCGTCGCGATATAAATGGTGTGGTTAAACCGGTCAACGCGATATCAATGATGTGATTTAACCAGTCATCGTGATAAAGATGGTACCTTATCGCGATATAAATTGTGTTGTTTAACCAGTCATCGTGATATAAATGGTGTAGTTAAACCGGTCATTGCGATATACATGATGTGGCTAAACCAGTAATCACGATATAAATGGTGTAGTTAATCCGTTCATTGCGATATAAATTTTGTGCAGTGTTAGTTCAATGTCTACCGCATGATTGGTAAAATTAAATTATAGAGTTTCCGTGATCTTGCACTTACCTTTTATTTTAAAAGTATATTGCGTCTCTTCATTTAATCAAAAAGTACAAAAATAACTGAAAATAATTAGCAGTCACGTTCCGACAACGGAGATAATCAATGAATAGAATCATTTATAACAACAGAATGAAATGTAATATAACAACAGAATGTCAGAATGTTAGACACATGGCACGTACGTGTTCAACAAATTGTGACGTTTGTTATCATCCACTCTCAGTATTTTGGATTGAAGGAGAAAAACCTTTTTAATAACATACAGCAAAATCATTTTCCAATGTGATATTTTATTTCAAAAGAGCTTAAACTATCAAATCCTTCGGTGAGTAGTTTAGTAAATGGTGACGATCTGTAAATTGTTATGTTGTACGACAGCTAACACGTCAGATTTCAGTAAGCCAAATGATCTTACTTTCCACGTGCTTTGGCGTTCAGCTGAGCATCTCCTCCGCATCCCTGGTGGAGAAAAAAGAACAAAAGGTGAGGGCCAGTCTATGAAACAAGCCACATATACACAGAGATGAATCCCGACAGATTGTTTGTAGCCGAACTTACTATTATCACCACTACACTCACATCCTAAACCAGAAAATTGATCAACAATATAACATTCACTAGCCTTTCATAATAACACGTCTAGCAGTCTAATATAACACTCACTAGCCTTTCATAATAACACGTCTAGCTGTCCAATATAACACTCACTAGCCTTTCATAATAACACGTCTAGCTGTCCAATATAACACTCACTAGCCTTTCATAATAACACGTCTAGCTGTCCAATATAACACTCACTAGCCTTTCATAATAACA
>JAUMGZ010226154.1:0-11233 GCA_032359645.1 Pododesmus macrochisma
CTCTCGTTTCATGGGGATATGCTGCCCCTGGCAGCTCTCTCGTTTCATGGGGATATGCTGCCCCTGGCAGCTCTCTCATTCTATTAGATATAATCAAATATGTGTACAGTTAATAATATAACGCGCCTTATATTAATTGGCAAAAGGTTATGTCAGTCTTCTACAATGTAGCTCTTTAATACAACATTCAGTTGTAAGGGTATCTATTCAGTTTGATAAACTATGCATCCCAACTATATTTGGTTGAAGTATAAATGGTACATATTACCTTGATCAATTTAAAGCAACTGATATGTATTAAATCTAAAAATAGGAAATGAGTTTTTACAAAGTGAATTTTACTCATAATTTATTTTCACCTATTCAAAACATTTAGTTTATTATTGAAAAATTTATGTTCAATAGATTAAGTTCTGTTTTCAGAACTATAAATTTCACCATTCTTTTTATTTTGTAGGCATTGTTTGATAGTGGAATCAGACCTAACTCAAAGGTGAGTCGGTTCATTAACTTGTAACAATTGGTTTGCAATTTAACTTCATAATACAACAAGTAGGAAGGTTTCACTCGAGTTTTGAACCAAAACGTTTTGATAATTCAATGTCAATAAAGTCTTGCTATATTTCTTTCTTCATCCAGGTTGAAGAACTAACAGAAGAGCACATCTCTCACCTAGTTAAAATGACAAGAGACTTCTCCATGATATTCTATAAGGTATGGTTATTTTTTTTTAAGTTATAAGAGATAGGTAATGAGTTGTGTTATACTGCAAACGAAATTTTCTAAATATAATTTCAATATATGGTGTAGGAACAAATTATTGGACTAGTACCTTCTTATGTTGCTTTATTGTTATGAAAGAACATAAAATGTATGACTGCAAAAAAATAGAAAAATAGCATGATCTAAGAATATCTATGTATTCCTTTCAAAGAAGATTTAAGACAAATTGTATTTGTATAAGTTCACCCAATTCTTGGTGCTACAGTTGCTTTCACCATGTACCAATAATTGGCAACTTATAACTTTATGCTTCAATTTTGACTTCCTGGTTGGTATTAAGGGACGCTAAACCCCAATAAAACAAACAAAATCCTGGTTGGTATTAAAAAGTGAATATTTTGGATTTGTTTCTAAAAGGTACTGAGGTCAAAGATAAAGGTTAGATATGATTAACACAAGATTCTTTGCTATTACATGTATATTTCATAGGAAATATTTTCAGGTTTCAGATTTCAATGGGAAAAAGTGTTAAATATTAAAATTGTTAATGAACTAAACCAAAGTGGCTTAGTTTCATATTAAAACATTTTACCTAGTTAAATTTCACTGAGATACTACTTGAAACATTTTCATATTATTCATTTTATCATAAACACCAGGTACCCCTTGTACATGCGCAAACATTTGTATAGCAGATTAGGGCATGATTCTTAATTAATTTACTTTTATTGTATTGTCATAAAAATAATGTAATTAATGAAATAGCAGGCTATTTGTTGCTGTATTGATTTTCTGTTATTACTTTATATCAATACAGTGTAGAAAAGAAGGTACAAACCTGGGCAAGTTCATAAAAATCTACAATAAAACGTCATGTAAACAGTGCAATGGAAAGGTCACCATTTGTCGTCTTGGAGATGACACGGGAAGAAAGACTTATTTTTGTGCAAATTGTCAAGACAATGACCTTAAAAGTAAAATCAAGAGGTAAAATCTGTATGAATGGAATTGATTTAATATTTAATTGATTCTTTAATGAAATTGTTATATGAATAACCTTGTCCTGATGTTTGCCTTTCAAGCTGGTTATTTTTGCGAGCACTTAAATTTCAGTTAGATAGGTAGTCACTTGAAATTATGTACTTTTCATACATACGTCCCTTGTTAGAATATGCTGATATAGTATGGGGAAATTGCAATCAACAGGATAATCAAGATATTGAAAAACTGCAGACGGAAAACAGGCCGTATTGTTACAGGGGCAACAAAATCTGCATCAACTTATTCTATAACTTGGGAAACTGGATGGGAATCTTTATCATATAGACGTTATAAACAGGATGATAACAATGTACAATATGTATCATAAGCATACCCCTGCATATTTACAGAACATACTACCCCCAAGTATTGGTGCCTCCCAAGGTTATAGACTAAGGTCAAACTCTGATATGCATCCCCCATCCAATAAAACTAATATCTATCAGTCTTCTTTCCTACCTACAGCCATATAAGAATGGAACACAATTCCTGATGAAATCAGAAATCTCTGTCTAAACCTTTTTTTATAAGATATTTAAAACAAAATATCTAAGCTAAATGTAAACATAAATGTTGATATACTGCTTCAAGGTGACCCCAATTTGTATCAATTAGAAAATATTGAAATATTCAATCAAGTTCAGGGGTACATTATGACCTCAGGCAGATTCTAGGTGTTGATGTGGAATCTCATCACCTTCTCAAATTTCTAAATTTCTATCTTAATCATTTCATTCTTTATTTCTCATTTATTTCTTTCTTTCTAATTAGATTAAAATGTGTATTATATATACATTAAACAATCATGGTCAGTCAGAGAATATTAATGTTTGTTAATTGTCACCTGAAGGAGATGGCCTAATATAAGATTATATATCTTGTCACCAGATCCTTTAAATTGAAGTTCTTGTATTGTAATGTAAATGAATTTAAGTAATAAATATTGTTTAAACGAAGCTGGTTATTTGTAAATGCAGGTCATCTGTGATGCAGTGTCTAATATCATTGAAAACTGGCCCAATGCAA
This sequence comes from Pododesmus macrochisma, assembly GCA_032359645.1. Taxonomy (NCBI): domain Eukaryota; kingdom Metazoa; phylum Mollusca; class Bivalvia; order Pectinida; family Anomiidae; genus Pododesmus; species Pododesmus macrochisma. The sequence continues at coordinate 2,791 of JAUMGZ010226154.1, forward strand.
GTCTTCGGTATGAAGATATGAAACAAGTCTGTTAAGTTGTTAAAGTTGCAACTCTTCATCACTTAAAAATATTTAAAAACTTCATATTTTATATAACTTAATATTTGGTATGGGTTACACATTTGGGGTCAAGGGTCAACACTATGGCAAATGTGTTAACTTTTACATTTTTGACTTCTGGTCCAAAACTTTTGAACCAATTTCATCCAAACTTGGTTTGAAAGCATCCTTAGGGCATGGGGGTTCAGATTTGTTCAATTGAAGGGTCTTGGCCTCCAGGGGGCACCTTCTTTGGGGCCCAAATGGGGAAAAATTTGACCAAATTTAAAAAAAAAACTTCTTGTACACTTGAAGGCATAGTGCTTAATGCTTTGTTATGTAATAACTTTAGGTCATGGAGAATCAAGTTTGCTTAAGGCATGACCCTGGAGTCAAAAGTATTCAAATGCAAATATTTAGTTTTTGGCCTATTTCAACCAGATGGGCCTCTTGTTTTTGTATTGACTACTTTTTGAATAAGATTGGAGAAAAATAGGGTTAAAGTCTGTTGATGATGTTTTACATATACAGGACATTACCAACCAAGAACAGTCTTTTAGGATGGGTACAATCAGGTGGAACAGATACAAGTCTACCTAAAGAGGACTGGACATGTTCACAGTGTACCTATATAAACAAAAATTCCTATACCAATTGTGAGATGTGTACTAGTTCACGCAGCAGTAATACAAAGAAAACTTCAGGTACAAGTGTGGAAGGTTTGCTTTCTTCATTTAATTTTCTTCCCCTCTATCTGTCTGTAGACAAGTTTATTTTAAGCTATACCTGGATTAGAATTGATTAGAAATATGCACTCGAGTTTTTTTTCCACACATTATCTTGACTGCCCAAGATTACAAATGTTCGATTTTCTAAATCTGTGTAATAAGTAAGACAAATATATAAGATAACCTGATGTTAATTATGATCAGTGTCTGACATTAATAATTAATTATCCTTTGATTTCATTAAAGCCAAACTTTATATATATATATAGGTTAGAACTCAATATTGATGTCAATAGATCAAGGTTACTAGTACTTAAAATAGAAACATGAATTTTGAGTTTGTATCTTCAGGAAAGTTTAGGATAATAAGCTGTCCATGACAGCTGTACCCTGTTATATCAGAGAACAGAAACTCAAAGTGTCTTTGAGACAGCTAAAGCATGCAATTTTTTGGTTTAATTGTCGGACCGTCATCTTGCAATTGTACAAAGTTGAAGTAAGAAAAACTTACAATACAACAGTTTCAGGTACACCGATATTTCTACTTTACAATTGTCTTTTCAATACCAAATATTGACAAACATGTCATCTCACTTTTTAATTTTCATTGATACACTAACTTATTAAGTTATGAGATTGTATGAACTAACAGTTCTAAACCATTTTCTCATTAGCAGGGGTGTTACAACCAACAAACAGCATGCAAGGAGGACCATCATTACCAAACATGAAAAGAAAGATGGAATCTACAATTTCCCAACAATCTTCAACTATATCACCCAAAAGACAAAAAATGGACAGTACAAAATCTAATAGTCAGCATTCAAAAACTCAAAATTCTCACGAAACAAGCAATGACAGTAGAATTCTAACATGTCCTGGTCATAACAAGAAATGTGCATTAAATGAAACACACAAAAAGGGAGACAATTATGGCAGGTGGTTCTTTACTTGTGCAATGCGCCCAAAAACAAAACAGTGCAAATTTTTCAAGGTAAGAAATTGCTTGAATTCTGCATGCAATTTGTGTTTTTGTTTTACATGAAATAATTAATTGTGCATGTGAACTATTGCAATACCCATTCTTTATCGTCTACTTGGGGTATTTTTCAACTTTTTCTCCTTTCAAATTTTCAGATTTGTTTACCTTTTCAGAATAGTACCTGTTGTTGATGAACTCACTTGAATTGGTTCACTATGGCGTCTGGTCGACAAATTTTACTTTTTCGTTCTAAAGAATGGCTGTCTGGTTTTATGAAACACACTAAATTAATAATACTTATGTTTATTTTTATGGTCCCCTTTCAGACCTGGGTCTAATGTCACCAAACTCTATCCTGTGATAAGCTTAGGACTTATTCACTTCACACCAAGAATTAGCTTGTCTGTTTTAATTTAGATCACCTGAGTTGAAGGTGATCGTTCTTTGGTCGGTGGTAAACTTTTCACTTCTTCTCAAGAATCGCTGAGCCAATTTCAACTAAATATGGCAGTAGAATGTAACCCCCTTTGAAGTTGCTTCAAATTTGCAAAACAAAAAAGAGGCTGGCCCCCATCGGGGTCGAATAAGGGGCAAGAAGTGGTTAATTGGTTTACAAAGTCTGTGAACGAAAACAAAATCTGTGTATAAACAAACCACTAGGGGGTGCATCAATTGACATAGGCCACTATATCATGTAAATTCCTTGTTAACTCAAAAAGTATTAACATTTTGAGTTTTAATTTTGACAAAACTTGACGTAAATGTTCCTTGCATGGTCTGGATCCCCTTACAGATTTGTGTCTGGCGTTGCGGAACTCCATCTAATATGGCTGCTTTGGTTTCTGATTGGCTGGGACCTTTTCGAGGACTTGTCAAAAACTGTTGATCAGATTTTCACTTAATAACTTTATTTAGATGTTCCTTGTATAGTCCCTATTAGATTTGTGTCTGATTTTGCCAAACTCTATCCAATATGGTCTTTGGGTTCTGATTGGCCAGGACATTTTTGACTTCTTGTCAAGAACCGTTGATCAGATTTTTATGAAACTTGATGTAGATGTCCCTTGCATGGTAACCTTTCACATCTGGGCATGTTGGAATATTGCAAACCGGTACTAAATTCTGCTCAGCAGCCCCTGTCTTGCAGAGTTATTGCTCTTTGTTTCAAATATTAATATAGACCGTTAATTACTGGTACAATTTTTGACTTGGATTACTCTCTAAACCTTTGAGGCCCAGTCCCCTTGTTCATGAAACATGCTGTAGATTTTCTTTTCATTTGTGTCTTTGCCAGACACAATCCAATATGATTACTTACTTGACAGTTTGACTTCTCAAGAACTGCTTGTCAGATTTTAACAAAACTTTACTATACATATTCATTGTTTGATGCATGGCAAAGCCTCAAACCAACATATATACAATATATTGCCATTCAATTTTTGTGCATTTCAATAACTCTTATGTTCTGATTGGCATTTATCTTATACAAACCTTGTTCACCTTCATAAATTCAAAATTCAAATTACTTATCAAAAACAAATTAGTTGTACATTTTTATCTGTCAATTAAGTCTAAAATTGCTTCGGACTCCAATATTGCATGTGTGTGCTACTTTTTGATTGGCTTATTTATCTGGGTTTCCTTCAACAACCTACAAGTAACAGCAAAATATTCAAATACATTCTGATTGGCCCATACCCTTGCCCAACTTGCAACTACTGTATGTGTACTTTAAAACAAAATGACCATCTAAAAGAACATTTTGTGCTTTATGTATAGGTGAGAAACAGGTCACGATTGGAACTTTATTTGTAAGATCAATCAATGTTTGGTGTGTCAAACGTGTGAGTTTGTCCAGAAACATTTTTCTGCAAAATGAATAAATTGGTCATAACCTTTAATGTCACTCAAGCATGGAGTAGTAATTGGTGATTGTTAAAAATTAGGGATGCGAACATGAACTTATATAATTAAGTTGCAGGTAAACAGCTGTTGAAGACACCAAAAAGCAAGTAATGTGTTGAATTTCATGGTGTTTTTTTAACTCATTATTATTTCTAGTTTGTATTATGCATGCATTAAGTTCAATAATGTTCCAATCTTTCCATGTGTTGTGGCAAAATATACATATAATCAAGGTTTTTTTTTCAGTGGGCTGATGGCATCTTCCCAATTTGTGAAGGACATGGAAAGACCTGTACCTTAAGAACTGTGTTGAAACTAGGACCAAATAATGGGCGAAAGTTCTTCGCTTGCCACCAACCGAAGAACAAACAATGTGGATACTTTGAATGAGCGGTTGGCTTTGACACATAGTATAATAGTAGTTTTATAGTATGCCATGCTAAACCTGTGTCCATTATTATCCCTCCAATATATAATTGATATGTTTTATGTAAAAAATAAAAGATGCGTACAAATTTTGTTTGCTGTTAGTAATTTGTCTTAACAATTGTTTTGGTGTAATTGTTTTTAATATTCTGTATACATGTAATCAGTGTGTGCATCATCGCTATTTGTCACATTCAATACTACAGTGTCTTCATCTGTAAAGTAAACTGTTCATTGTTTATCATTTTTATGCTCCCCGAAAACTTTCGGGGGAGCATATAGCTGTCGTTTTGTCCGTCTGTCCTTCCTTCCGTTCCTTCACCCTTTGTCCGGAGCATAGCTCTTAAACTATTTGATATATTTTCATGACATTGGGTACAAATGATAAGTACATGTATATGTACTATGAGATGGTGTGCAGTGCAAGAACCACAACTCTTGGTCAACCGTATGCAACGTTATCTCCCCTTTAACAGAAAAACTTACTAATTCTTTCGCATAATGCTTGTCCAGAGCATAACTTTTAAAATATTTAAAATATTATAAACGGTATTACATTTGGTACGGTGTGCAGTGCAGAAGAACCACAACTCTTGGTCAAATATACGCAGAATTATCTCCACTTTACAAGAAAAACTCCATCATTTTTTCACACATCAGCCCCCAGGGGTCATCACTTGTCCCACATGGGGAAAATTTGACGAAATTTCAAAAACCTTATAAACTAGATGGCCTAGAGCTTAATGCTTTGGTATGTAGTAACCTTTGGGCATAGAGAACCAAGTAAGTTCAAGGCACGACCCTGGGGTCAAAATTTAGATCACCCATTTTTATGTCAAAGTTTATTCCTACATGTATATACATGTACATGTATATAGCAAATATGTTAACTTTTACATTTTCCTATTTTGACTTTTTGTCCAAAACCACTTGACCAATTTCATCCAAACTTGGTAAGAAGTATCCTTAGGGGAAGGGGATTCAGATTTGTTCAAATGAAGGGACTCGGCCCAAAAAGGGTGAAAATTTAACAAAACTTAAAAAATCTTTTAATAGGCCTAGAGCTAAATGCTTTGGTATATAGTTCCTTGGCAGTTGCCATATTTTTATACTCTGTGTCAATTAATTGTAAGTATATTGGAGTTTAAATTTTTTTCTTAGTTCGTTTGCGTTTTCTGTAGTCACCAGTCCCTACGATGCAGACGTCAATGTGGCTCATCTTCGTATTAATCGTTACATTGTCATGGAAGTTTCACTTATATCAAATTTAGACTCCGTTGTCTACATTCCATCATCTTTGGGGGTGTGGGTGGGGGGGTGTTGATACATTATGATATCATCATGTTGTGCCAACGAGGGCACATTATCTAACATTTACATGGTTCTTAACACTTGACAGTTGAAGTACTTCAAGTTTAAGCTTTTTCTGTGTCATCATCATTATCATCATCAACATTTTTGCAGCAAGTTCAAACTGTGTGTGTTCGATTTTGTTTTGTTTGAAAGATGACAATCAGACATCCAAATATTTTTAGTCCATCTGGACCGAATGTCTAAGGTGGACTTTTCTCATACAAATCCTGTCCGTCGTCCTTCCGTCGTTAACTTTTGCTTTAAGCGACATATCCTCTGTAACTACTGGGCAGATTTTAACCAAATTTGGCAGGAAACATCCTTAAGGGAAGGGGATTCAATATTGTACACATGAAGTCCCTGACCCCCCAGGGGACAGGTGGTATGGGCCTAAAGGAGTAAATTTGACAGTTTGCCTTTAAATGCCATCTCCTCCGAGACTATTGGGCAGATTTCAACCCAATTTTTTTTTACAATTTTAACGTGTTTTGGATGGGCAAAGTTGGTTATTCCTTCTGCATGTATATGTTTATAAACAATTTAATTTTTTTTTAAATAATTAATGAATTTAAAAGTAACCTTGTGTAACAAAACTAATTTAAAAAAAAAAAAATCAATCTGTTAGTTATGTCAAAAATAATAAATACAGTAAGTTCTTTTCCCTCAAATTTGGCTTCTTAATTGGCATCATGTTCGCGAAATCTCGATCTACACCAACTGTGGCGTCCTGGCACCACTGATATTGTGATACCAAGTTGTTCATGTTAGATGGGCAATGTTGGTCGTTCCTTCTGCATGTCAATGTTTATAAACATTTTAATTTTGTATAAAATAATTCATCAATGTAAAAAACGAACATCTTGACTATGTTTGAATGACATGAATGCCCGGCCCCCGCCCCTGCCCCCAATTTGTTAGAGAATGACTCTACCCCCCAAAAAACTGAAACCAAGGACCTTGATTTAAACTCGATCTTTAACCCTTTACTATAAGGTACATGTAATATACTAAGAGTCAGGTCACTATGTTATGGTGTACTGACAAAAAAGTGTAGGAAACTGTAAATATTGAAGAGTGAAAAGGGTCAAAACTGAAAAAATTTAAATTGTGCATGGTCAGTGATTTAAACTCTATTAAGGGTGAATATTGTGAACATGGCCATAACTGTACAGACTCATTATGTGATGATGTAGTGGAAGAAAAAAGACTGGAAAACCATAAATATTGAAAAAAAATTAAGAAAAAAGAGCTACAGCACCACAAATATTTAAATGACGGACCGGAATTTTAACAAGATCTATACCCAATTAGGATAAGTTAATATACCAAGTTTAATCTCAGTATGTTATGGTGTATTGAAAAATGTCCTGAAAATCATAAATGTTGAAACATTTCTAAGTGAAAAGGGCCATAAACTCCACAAAAAATTAAAAGGATTCCAACTTGATCTGTAACCCATTAAGATAAGTTAATATACCAAGTATCAGCTCAATATGTTATTGCATATTGAAACAAGTCCACCTGGATACATTAACAATGCAAAAGTCTTAGCCAAACAGAAGCCAGGGCGACCATATTAAATTGAGTTCAGCATCTTCAGACACAAATCTGAAAGGGGACTATGCAAGGAATATCTTCATCAATTATCGTGAAAATCTGAACCATGATTCTTGACAAGAAGGTGATAACGTCTCAGTCAATCAGAAGCCTCAGTGGCCATATTGGATGGATTTCGGCAACATCGAACACAATTCTGAAAGGGGACTATGCAAGGAACATGGACATCAAGTTTCCTGAAAATCTGACCAACGGGTCTTGACAAGAAGTCAAAAATGTCTCCGCCAATCAGAAGCCACGGCTGCCATATTGGATGGAAATTCTGCAAAATTGAATACAAATCTGAAAAGGGACCATGCAAGAAACATTTGCAGCAACTATTTTTTTTTAAAAGAAATGTCAAAAATAATAAATAAGTTACATCATTTCTTTTCCCTCATATTCTGCATCTTCTTAATCGAATTCATCTTCGACGTCTTCGCCTTCCTCGTCGAATTCTCACTCTCTCTCTCTTCAATTATATAGCCTTCTGGTACTGCTGGTATTCCAACACCAAGTCGTTCATGTTAGACTCGGCTTCTGTAAACTCCATCTCGTCCATACCATCACCAGTGAACTAATGGAGGAAAGCCTACGACGGAACATAGCAGTGAACTGTTCAGATATACGCTTGAACAGTTCTTGGGTGGCTGTGATGTTTCAAATGAAAGTTGCAGACATATTTTAATAGACCTTTTGATGGAACATCACAGACAGCAGTCTTTACATTGTTTGGGATCCACTCCACAAAGTAACTGCTGTTCTTTTTCTGAATATTCAACATTTGTTCTTCGACTTCCTCCATGGACATGCGCCCCGGAATATGGCAGCAGCCATAATAAAGGTATCTACCATGTCGGGGGTCACAAGCCGCCATCATGTTCTTGGCGTCAAATATTTGCTTGGTTAGTTCTAGAACCGTTAAAGCTCTGTAGGAGCAAAACCTGGCACGAAGAAGTGTAGACGAGGGAATGACACCATGTTGACGGCATGCTTCCTCGAATCGGCGTTTAATTGACCAGAGAAACGTAAACATGTTGTTACTCCTGACATAACTGCCTAGACCAAATGGTTCATATCGCCGTATGGAGTGTGCGGAAATAAATTTCAAAAGAGGCTCATTTTTGACGCAGTATGTTTGGTCAGTGTTTTCTACAAGATGGTGCACTGAGAGCGTGACATTGTATGGTTCTACAACAGTGTCTGATACCTGCAAAAAACAATGAGAAACAAGAGTTAACATTTAAACACTACAAGTTAGAAATAACAGTTAATATTTACTCTCACCGGAAAAAGGCTGAACTTTAACAGCAGATGGAAACAGTGTTTATACATTTACATCTGCTTTAACTTTAATATTTCCGAAAAATAGATTAACCCACAATAGTTCAAACCTATTGTTTATTGCTGT
>JAUMGZ010226165.1:0-11233 GCA_032359645.1 Pododesmus macrochisma
AAATCTGAAAATTAACTAACTCTAGTGAGATAAAACCCGATATCCCATCCTAACTCGTTGCGGAACCTATATTTATCCGATTTTCGTTATTTATTTGTTTATATATTAATAATGACTTCGTAAGTTTCTTATAAGCTTTAATTAATTTCTTAACCATAGTGATGTTGAATAAATTTGTTTGACATTTCGAGACAAGACAGCACCAGGTAAACTAAAACTGCCCTCCTTGAATGTGCAGCTTCTATACAAAAATAGTAAATCGAAAAACCAAGACAATATTTCTGAGGCCGTAAGTTTATGGACTTTGGCAAACAATAAGAAAACGTTGGACGAACACAAAAAAATGAACCAAATATACATTTATTAACTAAAAATGGAAACATCACGAACTTCACGATACAAATGGTCTTTGAACTGTGCTTATGTCTCTTATTTATGTTATCAAAGATACAAGTGTGTTCAATTAATAAATACCGAACTGATACAGTGACATTGCAACAGGCGACACACGTGTAGCAGAAAATGCTTCCTCCTGTGCTATCACCTGGTTTAGCTTCTAGTTGATAGTCCACCTAGACAACGTCTCCTGTCGTCCGTCCTAAACCTTCACGTTTTAAAGTTCTACCCAAACAATACAATGGGAATTTTGACAAAACTTGCAGTGAATGTTCCTCCCATGGTTCCCTATGATATCCATGCCCGCCGTTGTCGAACTCCATCGAATATCGCCGCCATCACTTCTGATTGACTTACATCTTTTCGACTTCTTGTCAAGACCCGTTGGTTAGATTTTCATGATACATGGCTGAGGCCTTTTCAAGATATTGTTTCCATTTCTACTCATGATTGGCTGATCTGTTTCATGAAATCTTGATAGATGATCGTGCATATAACAAAGTATATGGAGTTAAGAATCTTACTTTTTGAGTTTAAGCTAGTATACACTGTGTACTGATTTTGTGGGTTTTGTACATAACCGTTAATAAATCTAGTTGCATTGTAAATGAATGCAGGCGGGCGTTAATGCCCGATGGGCATCTTGTTTAATATACATTCGTGATATTTCGTTTTTTAGTAAATAATTGTGAAGTTTTGTTAGGGTTAAAAGCCCGGTTTTCTGTGTGCGTCGAACGTTTCCCGTTCATTTGCCCCTGTCCACGGATGTATGTCTTTTGAATATCGCCTTGGTTTTCGTTATGCCAGAACTTGTTAAGTTGTCAATGACTTTCATTCTCGTGATATTGACCTAACCAACTTGGTTGTCGATAACATAAACTCCGTAAAACATTTGGCAAATTTTATAGAAGATATCCGGAGATTCTTTTAAAAAATGGTTAACACAGTATTCGGTTTATCCTATTTCTTCTTGGTTTTGTTAGTATGTAACTAGAGGTATTTCACAATCCATATTTTATAAAGATCTTGTTTACAAACTTAGGAGGATTAAAAACAACGCTTACACATCTTCCATTGCTACTAAAATTGTAAGAAAATCTTTAAACGTAGCCACGATCCTCTTATAGCGAGACGCACTACATGCCTAGTATTGGGTCCATTTACCGCCTCTTACTGGCATAGACTTTGCCATTGCACACCTTCTAGCCTTCAGTTGAAATCTCCCTATTTCGAGAAGGATTGGTCCTGATATCTGTATTTCTGGTTATAAGTTGTACTTCGCGTTGTTTATTATTTCTGAGCTCACACCGATGTAATAGTAGTTACTTAAGCCAGCTTTGCTCGTCCCCCTTTGACACAGAACTGGGTATATATATAGTACATTTATTGTTCATCAATTTCACTATCCATATACTTATCTGTTTTTGAAATCTACGGATCTACCATGTATTAGTCACTGGTGTCCGCCTTTTGCTACTTGGCTACGTCCCATTTTCGTGTTTCCAATTGCCTCTTGTAAATATGTTTTACTCGTTAAGATTTTTTTATAGACCATTGATCTGAGCAATTGGTTGTTGAGATGAATGACAGTGCTATGAAGTGTAATTATCAAATTAATAAATGTATGTCGATTTTTAAAACTTTTTGTTTCATGCGGAAAGTAGGAAGACTGAGGCCTCATTAACCGGTTTAACAACACCGTCTGGTTGCGTGCTAGGTGACCGTCCTAAGTCGGTCCGCATTGATTACTATTCTTGGTGATTGTTGTGACGTCAATTTATTTCGTTTTATTCTGATGCTGAATTGTTTGATGCGGCTATTGTTGATTTGTAAATGTCTCTCGTTCTGTTGATTCTATTCATCCTGTTTTTTGACAACTTCATTCTCTTCTTTTAGAAATAAAACATATATAAAAAAATTAAAATTCTTGTACTGACCTATTCTGATTTCTTCTCTGGCTGGTGTAAACACTGATACGCGCGTTTCTGACTTGTGTTTCATGCAGCACACAGTTAGTCCTAAACACAAGATAATAATGACGACTACTGCAGCAATGATACCGATGATCAGGCCATTTTCAGTCCTAGAAGAGTAAAATAAAATTGCTTCATTATTCATTGATATTAAATACTCAATTAAAAATCCCGTACATAATTTACACGTTTTTCACTCTGCTTCAATATTTCAGGTCAAAATTTATTTTCTGTTATATTCTGTTTCAATAGTTTCTGTTCTATTTTTGGAGTGTTTAATCAGACTTTGTAATAAAGCGATTATAAGGGTTTTGTAAATATAAATATATCCATTTGAAAAATGCAGGTTTGTAAACAACAAAAAAGTTAGTTAATACGAAAAACAAAGACACTATTCTAGACATACAAAGTAAACCGGTAGACGGGTTCTCAATGCTTCACACTTTTCTTCTTATGATTGAGTAGATCACCATGCTGTTGATATCTATTTGATTGTTTTGCGCAGAAGCGTGTTGCAGTATTTACAGTGATGGGGTATTTATTGTTTTCTTTATAGAGATCTATAAGACCAAATCCGAGTGGTGTATGGTGTGGGTTGTGGGTTATGGTGAGAGCTTCCTAAATCCTAGTGATCAGTTAGGATTGACGTGATGTTGTTCATGTGTTTGTCCCATTTTAGATTGTTCTGAAGTTTGAGTCCTCGGTATTTGCTTGAGTCTAAATTTGACCTTCTTGCAAAAACGTTAACACATAAATCAATCAACACAAAGAGAATTATGTTCCGTCTGGAGACTGACTGATTATATACCCATGAATAATTGCATCGTGACATTTTTGTGATAATAAATTTGTTTGTGATAATAAATCTTATCCTCGGAAAGACCGGGAGCAGTTCATTGGTTTTGTTATGCCATTCTATCTCGTGTTTTAATAACGTTTAGATTACATTACAATACTGTAACGTTACAGCAGTTACAATACTTACTTTACACTCTGTCCCCGTGTGACGTCACAAAACTTACTTAACACTCTGTCCCAATGTGACGTCACAATACTTACTTTACACTCTGTCCCCATGTGACGTCACAGTACTTACTTAACACTCTGTCCCAATGTGACGTCACAATACTTACTTAACACTCTGTCCCCATGTGACGTCACAATGCTTACTTTTCACTCTGTCCCTATGTGACGTCACGATACTTAATTAACACTCAGTCCCTTTGTGACGTCACAATACTTACTTAACACTCAGTCCCTTTGTGACGTCACAATACTTACTTAACACTCTGTCCTTTTGTGACTTCACAATAGTTACTTAAGAGTCTGTCCCTTGTGACGTCACAATAGTTACTGAACAGTCTGTCCCCTGTGACGACACGATACTTACTTAAGAATATGTCCCCATATGCTGTCACAATAGTTATTTAACACTCTGCCCCTCCGGATAACATGATACTTACCCATCTGTACAACAATCCTGGTTTCCGTAAGTACCGCAGCATGACTCGCAGTACTTGGTGGCGTCCCGTTTTTGCGAGTATGTCGTGGAGTAAAACGTATAATAACATGACGGTGCTCTAACATCTAGTGGAAAAAACGAAATAAAGTTTCTTTTATTGTTGAGCTTATGTCAAGGTTAATTTTCGATTTGTTAAATGTTTGTCATTTGAAAGGTTGGGATCCAATTAACTGGTTAAACTACTACATTATATCCGTTAGCTGAACGTGCTAAGTGGTTCTGTGGTGCTGGCTGATCACGAATATTTTTGGAGTCCATTTATTAAATATATGTCTAAACTGCGGGAAGTTGGACTGTAAAGACCTCATTTATCATTGTTTTTTACAACCACTCTGTCTAATTCCGTGTTGAGAAACCGTCCTGAGTCGGTCCACATGAATAGTAATCCTTCCTGAATCTTAATATTTGTATCTTATTAGTATCGTATTACCTAATACTTTATTTTGAAAGTATGTTTCCCTGAGATTTGTTGTGACCGTCTCTTTGGCAGGACACGGCAACAATCAATAGGGTTCTGTGAATCCCCAGGGCAACCCACACACCAAGTTTGAACGTTTTGGGATCGTTAATTCTTAAGTTATCATCCGGACAAGCAACGGACAGACAGGCAGGTGGACATCCCATGTGACAACTATATACACCCAGCCCGAAATATTTCTTACGGTGGGGTGGGGGTGGGGGTGTTGAAAAAAGAAATAGAAAACTGAATCGGGTCTATTTTCAACGATCCTTTTTCAACAGACTACCCGTTGAAAAATTACCCCAGACGCTGTCATTTTTCAAAGGCATAATCTGTTTTCAACGGCTTTCCGGTTCCATATTCAACGTTGAAAACTGACCAGGGTTCCATTTTCAACGTTACACTGGCGTATAATATTAAGCTTATTAAAATCTGTTTCCAGTGAAATACTCTGAAAGCATGAGTTCGTAACCTTTGACAATAAATGTACTATTGTGAGGTCACCTTACATCATAAGTAGAGCACGATAGAACTAGAGCAGGTTCAAGTCGAAGAAATTATGTATAGTGTTGCCAAGCAACGTGCATACATAAATGCATCTGCATTACATATTTTGAATAGAAATTCGTGATTTTTCTTTTTTTAGTTAATGTACATTTGGTTATTTTTTTCTGTATGCGTCCAACGTTTCTCTTTGTTTGCCAATGTCCATGAACTTAAGGCTTTAGAATATCTTCTTGGTTTTGCGAATTTACTACTTAATACACAATGATAACAAAAAAATGCCCTGTGTTATCAATTTAAAATATTGAACTTATCAATAAATGAAATGTATCCTCGATCGAACTAATACGTTTGGTTTAACCAAATAGATCTTTGCTCTCTGTTTGTTTCAGTATATGGTTAACGTTAATTCTACAGTGTAATCACGACGAAATAAAGAAAGGATGACATCTGAATCGGAGGGACTGACTGCCAAGGAAAACATCAACATACACCAAATTGACAATAAAACATTAACAAAAAAAAATAATTACTTACCAACAATCAAAGAAAATAGCAAAACAACTGTCCTTAGTATGTATGTATAACCTGCGATCAAAGCCATGATTCTATATATTTTCTTCAATATAAACTATATATGTGCAACACATATGCATATCGTTGTACTTTAAGTTTTAATTATACAAAGACATTGACTATTGTCCTAAAATATAACTTATTAAAAACTTATTTAAACTCGTCCATGCGTCTAGTTAACTGATTTGGTTGATAAGGTCAGTGATTAAATTCTGAATACCACTAATTGTGCGACGGATCTGGATCATCAAACTTTACAAGGGAGACAAATCTTGCAAAATTAAAACCCTGCTAAATCTAAATCTTTTGGAAATTTTTTTTTGAGTGTTTTTAGATATTGACATTATTACAGTAAAAGAGTTAAATATAGTATAAAATGCCTTCAGTAGTATTATAAACTTATTTTCCCAAAAGAGATGTCAGGATTTCTATAATTAACAAACGTTTGTTTGTTTGTTTTATTGGGGTTTAATGTCCCTTTAACTCATGTATAGGTCATATCGAAACGGGGTCTGCTTGCGACAGTGCGCACTTATGGCGACTTTATAGTGCTGTCTCACTGAAATATCACGACGCATACACATTGACACATTATCCTGACAACGAGCCAATCAGGCCTCTTCCTACCCAGTAATGCTGGGCGCTTAGCAGGGAGCGAGAAGATTGCCTAATTTTTAAGTCTTAGGTTTTGACCCGACAAGGATTCGATCCCTCGACCATGAATTCTAGCACCAGTCTACATTAAAAAGCAAAAATAGTAAAAAAATGCAAACTAAAACATGCCACCGATGAAACATCTTATTATAACAGAAAATAACCATGTGAGATATCCTCGTCCCGCAACCCAGGTCTAACCATGAGGTAACCATTGTCAATGGACACTTAGCGAAAATAAATCTATGAATTTAGAAAAGACAAGACCTTGGTAAATCAAGGCTAACATATCATAATGTCTAAATGCTTCGGTCTAAAATGAACTACGGTTACCACAGCTACATTTGTATATAGTCTAGATGTTTCCTCGAATTAAAAAACTGCATCATCATAGACATGAAGATTTTCCTCCAGTTGGCTCCAGTTCGAATTTCTATCATGGATTGTTCCACCGAGACCAATTAATCAGTGGCAAAGAAGACGCGGTCCATAACAACATGTATGCCAGTGGTCATTATAACATTGGTAAGGAGATCGTCGACCTAGTGCTTGATAGAATACGAAAAATGGTGAGCATAATCCCGTTGGTACAGATCCAAGAGTTGTCCAAGATAATCATGGACACCATTATATTTTCCAAAAATAAATGCCACAAGTTGTTCTTTGAGAACTTAATTTGGTAGAATATGGGTTTGCTCTGAAAGTTACCATTAAGTAAGACCTTAACCAATTTTAAGAAGTCTGTCGATATATGTACAACAAGGCCTGGCAAAAGAGCAACAAACAACATTTTGTCCAGTAAAGAAGGAATGTCTTATATAGAACCTATAATATCCTAATCTAATATATCAAAGACATGCTCCACATCATCTTCGCTAGCCAACATATTCCAATCACTTCCTTTCAGTTCGCTTATCATATAGTGAACGTAGTTTAGCGTAACTTGGCTTGCGAAGATGGCTCCACATATAAAATTCATGCATATCAGAATACACACATGTAAACACAGGCACGCACACACAAATAAGCATTCACGCGCACACAACAGATGGGGGTATCAGAGCTATTCCGTGTACAGGAAAACGGGAGGAAACGGTGAAAATCCCATTAACGCACTAGAGAGAACTAACAAAAACAAAGACTTATTATACCTGGAATCATTTCCTTTATTTAGACACAAATTGCACGTGAGCTTGTGTGCATGAATACATAGCACTGACTTGATAATGTAAAGCTACATCAATTACACATAAAAACAAATCATCTTATACAGACAATGTGTATAATCACAGACTTATATTCTAATATACTTGTATAGATCTGTGATATAACTTGCCCTTCAATTACACAGCACAAACCCATCACAAGTACATGGTACACACTGATACATCATACATTTATTACCCTAGTTCAAGGGAGATATGAAGATTTGTTCACCACAGGCAAACAATGTTCCCAAGGGCATAGCTAGAGGGAACATGATTTGTTGAAGGTGAACAAATCTGTTTATCTCACTCGAATTCGGGCAATAAGTTGATTATAAAATCTGTACCACACTGTTATCACTAATTTTGTTGTGTCCCTTGTAATGGTATCAAATTATCACTGATGCATAAATACAATTCTATAATAATGAACAATAATTACAACAAAGGCAATCTGCCTAACATGCAATTCAAATTCAATTTTTCCCCTAAACAGAGTTTCTTCTGGGATATTGGCATATTGCTTTTGTAGCTTTATATAGTATTATATTTCTTTGGAATGCAAATAACACACAAGTTTAAATGGGATAATATCTGGTTTCCGTTTACATGTACATGTGAATGTTAACAGAAGACATAAATAAAAGTAAAAAACAACACAATAACTCCAAACAGAATATAACATGATTTGACTGGCTGCCAAACTATTCACACCCATGTAATACAGACGTAATCCTACAAAGTGGTTACATAAGAATAACAACTAGAGAATGTTTGTAAAACATACACATGCCCCCGCAAAGTGAAAGTCGTAGCAAAGGTAAAGATTTTAACTTAGATTCTAAGTTGAAAATCTAGGTCACAAAAGGTTGAACCAAACTAACGGTACTTTCTTGATTTTGTTTTTATAATTCTCTTAAGAGAAACATAAAAGTTTCAAATCTGTTGGACTTAAACTTCCTCGTAAACAGGAGTCCATCAAAAAGTCTAACTAAGATTGTAAGTGAAATCGATGAAGAAGAAAATCTAGGTCACAAAAGGTCAAAGGGGTCCACCTTTGATTTTACATGTAGAACACTTCAAGAAGAAACCACATACAAAGTTTCATGTCTGTGGGACTTGTGGCACTATAATTTCCTCATAAACGGAGTCAATCAAAAAGTCTAACCTAGATTCTAAGTGATATCAATGAAGTTGAAAATCTAGGTCACGAAAGGTTGTAGGAACCCACCTTTGATTCCTTTAAGGTGAAACCACATATAAAGTTTCAAGTCTGTTGGACTTAAACTTCCTTGTAAACGAGTCAATCAAAAAGTCTAACCAAGATTCTAAGTGAAATCAATGAAGAAGAAAATCTAGGTCACAAAAGGTCATAGGAACCCACCTTTGATTTTGCATGTAGAACCCTTTAAGGTAAAACCACATACCAAGTTTCCAGTCTGTGGGACTAAAACTTCCTCGTAAACAGAGTTAATCAAAAAGTCTAATCAAGATTCTTAATGAAATCAATGAAGTGGAAAATCTAAGTTACGAAAGGTTGTAGGAACCCATCTTTGATTTTGCACGAAGAACCCTTTAAGATAAAACCATATATGAATTTTCAAGTCTGTTGGATTTAAACTTCATAGTAAACGGAGTCGATCAAAAAGTCTAACCAAAGTGTGACTGCCGGACAGACGGACAGTCAGACATAAAAAGATGAACACTTAATGCCCCTTCTACTTCGTAGTGGGGGCATAGAAATAAGTTACAAATATATTTCAAATAATTTCCATTTTCTTAATATGAAAAGCAACATATAGGACAAAAACTCGAAAGAGTTTTAACATTATTTGACAATCTTACAGCTTACATTAACACTGTAGTAACTGAACAGACAACCACAGGTCGTGGAAACATCACATTAAAACAAAAATTTCATTTTAATTTCAATTCATTTCAAAAATTTTCCCAGAATTTCTTCATACAAAAAGTTTCTTTAGTCCACTGCATTTCTTCTAGTGTTGAAATATGTGCAAACAGATCAGAAAAAACATTCTTTTGTCCATTACATTGTACTATCACTGTGACAACACAGTATACTATAAGACTCTTTTATATACGTGTATGAAAGAGTATTTTTCTCCCATTATATCTGTGTTTTGCATCAATTTACATAAGTTTGAAGCAATTGAAATTTATGAAATGTACACTTGCGCCATGTTTATGCTGCATTCACTACATCACAATTAAGAAGTGATGCATTTTGATTGGTTATTTCCCACATCACGTGATATACATATTATAGGTCCATTTAATCCAGATGGACGTTAAGGCCCAATGGGCCTCTTGTTTAGGTTTAGTAAGGTGAATAGTTTAATTCATATTATTTGAATGTTATGAAATATATTTAGTTATTATTACTCAGAAAAGGTTTATGTATGTAAGATAGATTTTTCTAACATGGCTTTCTTTCATGGGCAAACCCTATCTTACATAGCGTGATATGGGAGAAAAGAATATCATTATATGCAGTGAATAACAAATTTTACAAATGCGGTTATTAATCATTTTTGCAATTATCAAGATGTTTCAAAGAATACGCTGTCAAAATTTAGCTATTCAATTTCTTTTTTACTCTTTCTTAAGGACTATGAATAGCTTGAAAAACATATATAAATCTGTTTCTGCCTTACAGACCAATCCACCATTTAATTACAGACAACTAATGCTATAGGTACAGGTAATTCTAAGTAAGAACAAGATGTTCTAAGTTTAGCTTAGTGACTTTGTACACTGATCAACTCATAAAAAGCTTGTAGTTTAACAAGTCTGATGTGCTCTTTATCAACAATGCACTGCTAAATGACAAGAAACTGAGTGTAAACGCTTTAAGTTATACATATTAAACATGGTTGTATATTTACAATTGGCTTCGCCGTCATGCTATTTGCAACTGTCCATTGTTGTTCATAACACATGAATAACGACAAAAAGAATGTCATTTCTTAAATATTGTGTCAACGAAGGTAAAACATTTCTTTATATATTGGTATTTAGTTATAACAATAACTATCTCCAAAGTTGCTGCTACTACTTCTATTAGCTCATTTAAATAAACAATTTACTTTTTGTATGCATATAACTTGTCATTGAGAATTATTGTACATCACCATTCAGTTCAGCAGAGGAATCCTCTCAAAGTTATGTATTAATTATCAATTAAAGAGTACACTGTATCACATGAAATGTCTACAAGGACATGCAATTATTGTGGTCCAATCTTCCTCATGTTTAGTAATTAGCTGTTGACATATAAATAAAATACCATGTATATAAACAGCTGCATAAACCACATTATATAATATTGTCACAGTTAATGTAACACCTTCAATACAACTGATAGAACGGTTATAAACACACAAAGTTCCTACATTGTATTTACATAAACTGTTTCACTTCATGCTTACCATTTTGAGCTTCCATTCCCCCAAAAAACAGACATATGGTTTCACACACTTACATGTTAAAGTAACTCTCCCTTAATGAGCAAAATTATATAAAAATAATCCAAGTTTAAAAGAACAGACATTTTCTAATTTCCTGTTGTTTGTCTCCATGTGTTTTCAAGCTTAAGTGTGTAGTATTTGTTTCTACTTTCTTTATATATATAGTTAAATTGTGTTATACTCGTTTCTACTTTCTTTTTATATATACAAGGGTGCAATACTTGTATCTACTTTCTTTTTATATATACTTTAAGTGTGCAATACTTGTTTCAACTTTCTTTTTATATATAGCTTAATTGTGCAATACTTGTATCTACTTTCTTTTTAAATATACTTTAAGTATGTAGTACTTGTTTCTTCTTTCTTTTTATTTATAGGTTAAGTGTGCAATACTTGTTTCTACTTTCTTTTTATATATAGTTTAAGTGTGCAATACTTGTTTCTACTTTCTTTTT